>ML120394.1:562941-709916 GCA_003788595.2 Choiromyces venosus 120613-1
GTTTTGTATTCGTTTACCCCTTGACAAAAGCGACATTCTATTTGCCTTCTAGAAGGAGTAACGAACATTCATAGTAAGACCCATTCTCTGCTTGAAGAGGTAGGGTAAATGGTGGTTCTTATCGCTGGACGTCTGTGGCGGAAGGGTAAGGTTCTTGGAAGTAAAACCAAGGTAATGTGTAAGGAACAACACCCGTATTCAAGGCATTTTCTTAATGGCCTCGTGGATAAAATTCAAATTCCGTTCTCCCACCATTACTACGTTCCAGTTATGAAACATTCATAAGTTGACGTTCGACGAGTTGAGGAACATGTAGTAGTAAGTAGAGGTGTTATAAACACCGGAGTTTTCATACACAGAGCGGACCGTAAGAGAGGTTCTCGTGTGACAATTTTAGTAATTGTCACAGTAAAAACGTTCGATTTTATCGAGAAGGAAATTTCCATAGTACAACTCGACGTCTACTTCGGTTGTCGAGTCTACCTATATAGAAGAGTGTCTCTAGCAGGTGACACGATCGTACAACTTATTTCCTTCCATCCTACTAGAGCGGCATCACACAACCTAACACATGGTTCGCAACGTTTTTAAGTTCTATTTGAACTAAACGACCTAGTCAATAATGTGCGTACAACTGGAAATTAAAATCCTACTAATCTAGTAAGGTCTTACATGATACGGACTACCTTCGATTTTGCCAACGAACAGTTCTCGGAGTAACATAGTGACCTTCTTAAACTCGTTTTAGTGGAGGGTCCTGTTACCCTTACGGTGGTTTTTCTTTGGGAAGGAGGGAGGGTGTATACAGTAAGTTCCAAGACAAGTGACTGAGTTTCGTACGAAATACGACGTATCCTTGAAGTAGGGTATACTAATTACGACAGAAGGCTTAGTTGAAACGGACCATACTTAACAACCATTATAATGTTATTGGTAAGTATAGCAACCTGTTTCCTTAGAACTTAGTTCTTACACGACAAGCCGGGGGACCTTCCTCGACTCGACGCTATGGTCTTCTCCGGTGTGTCTCATGTTAGTAAAGAAAACGGGAGTTCATTGACGTCTTACACAATATTTCCTTACAGAAAGGTCATGGTCGACCCGGTACTTCTTTCTTTGACCTTCTCTTTGCTACAACTCCCAACCGATCAGACACGAGTTGTTATCGATATTAAACTAACTTTGTTAGAGAGACAAGGGGTAACTCAACACATGTGTATAGTACACGATCATGAGAGACGGGGAGAACTAGTATCAGGTAAAGAAGACGCTAGTTAGCTAGTCGGAGAGGAACTAAAACTACGACGGTAAGTTCGTGGCCATCGCCATTAGGCATTAGGAGCTCCGGTCTTGGTTTAAGTCGTTCACGAAAGACATTTTGGGTCTCTGGTATCAGATTTATTTATAGGACGACCGATTCGGGGTTTACTAATTAATGGACATTAGCAGGACACGATTAGTATACCCTCTATAGTAGCGTTTTCGAAACAGGTTTCACTAAGGTCTAACTGTTTCCTAGTCAGTTCCATCACACGACATCCCACTCACGTTTGTCAACAGAGTTACGTCTAGGACAGTACTTCAAACGGGGGAGTCATTTATCACGTTGGGTAAGAGGCAGTAGTAGTTCTTCCGGATTCCAATATGTTCGACGAAACTTCCACCCATTTTCAACCGGTGGTTGTCAAGATTCCAGGAGTATCGAGAACCCAGATGCTTGCTAACAGTCTTCTTCGGAATCTATCATAAAAAGAGGGTATTTACCGCTTCGACGTATGTAAGAAGGTTAACTTTTGGGAAAAAGAGAAAAGAAGGTAGGTTGAAACGTATATTTTTGTTTCACGAGTCCTTTAAGTACCATATTTATCCCCCTGGGTAGAAAAGGGAATGATAATATTAGTTTTTTACGTCACTTCCAACTATAAGTCGAGAGATAAACCACTACCTCAAGAAGGTGTAACAGGACAAGACTTTTCATTTGTCCGACGAGTGGTCCTTCTACTTATCGATCTAAGACGTGACGGCCAACGAGCAGTACCCACGACTTAAGTTTATTAGCGGTCTGACGAAGCCAATCAGGATATATAGATGATAAGTTTATAGAAATTTAGAGTAGGTTCAACTTTGATCGGAATTACAGCGTACTAGAGGAAGGAATATATATATATGAATACCTATATAAAGTGACGAGAATATCTCTATGACAGTTAATAAGTCACAAGGACAATCATTGCAAACAGTTGGTGTTGATCTACAGAATCCAGCTTTCACCCATGGGCAGCTCTATGTAGCTCTTTCTTGATCTACTTCACTTGCTGGACTTACTGTTCTCCTGTCACCTGAACATCCAACTACTACACATAATGTAGTATTCCCTGAGGTATTATTGCTCTGACTACACTCAACGTTGTAAGTTTATTCTATTCTATTTACTCTTTTATAAATCTTTGATTTAAAATACTGGGGTACACACTAATTGCTAATATACAGATATATTAAAGTTTGAACAGTTTTAATCAGTTTACTTTTATAAGTTACTTGGTTTTTAGTTTTGTTTTCTTTTTCTTTTACATTTTCTTTCTGCTTTTTTCTCTCTCTTGACTCATTTTCTTTTTGATCATCTCTACTCATTTTCTTTTTAATTTATTGTACTACCAATGTCCTCTATTATAAAAAGTATGTAGTGATTGGAAATATATATTCCATTTTTTTGTTGAACAATTTGTCACAAATGTATTGAGGTATAAACAACTAATTTTACCCCAAAATTTGAGATATGGTTTCAATTTCATCCCCCACTTAAAATGTTGCATGTTACTCACATTTCCCAAAACCAACACACTGTTCCACATTCCAGCATTATCCCGAAAAGGAAATATCGTACAATTTGCTCAGAGGTAATGATCAAGGAGGTCATGTTTGGATACTAAACCAAATACGTGCCCTCGAGGGATCTCGAGGGGAGGATTGCTAGTCTTAAGTGCCTTGAATGTCAATGATTAATATACGATTATAGTCTTCTTTTCACTTCAGGAGAAGGTGGAGAATATTATCTTTCTTAAAGAGAGTAATAAATGTATTTATAATTCATAAGGTTATAAGTAGGAAATAACTTAGGTGGTTGTGTAAAGAACTAACTACAATGTTATATCCTCCTCCTTATATAGTCCTTCCCATAACACACTTACAAATCAATAACTATTATGAGTTACAATTGTGACTTATACACTCATGTAACATGACTACCATATAACTCAAAGTATGTCATGTACACCAAAATATCCTATAACTTAGATAAGTCATTTGCTAATCAAATCAAATATAATAACTATGACTCACAAGTGCTAGTCATGTGTGAAACTGACATGACCTCTAAGGAGATCATGTGTGCAAAAGCCTTATAAACATATGACCTCATAACTATAAGTCATGTGAAAATCCTGTTCTGTACTAGGTTCATAATACTTACTCCCTCCTTCCCATAGCCTAATTTCTATTAGGCTAACTATCTAATATTAACTTTTTCTCCTGCCAACCAGTTTAACTGTCTGGCTATTTTTCCCATTTCCTAGTTGTTGATTCTTATTGTTTCCTCCAACAGTTTATTCATCCTTCTCTGAATCTTATTTTTCCTCCATAATACTTCAGCTCCTTCTTCAGCCAGTACTATGCTGATCTGTTGAGCTACTTTTACCCTTCCCAGGTATAGGTTGTCCCTTTCGAGAGTCCTGCTTCTTTGTTCCCATGTCTTCTCTTGTCCCTGATAAAGCCTTCTATCTATCTTTGCCTTGTCTAATATCATTCGAAGGGCACTTATTTGGTTGTATAAGTTTTGGACTAATGAATTTATCAATAGCATTGATGGGGTAGTTTGTGGTAGAGTTTCCTGGTCAGCCCATGATACTTTTTTTTCTTTCCTTATTTTAGGTCCTGATTTTTTGCCCCTCCTGTTTTTTACTTTTATTCCTGAAAGTTCTAGAGGGTACATATTATTATCTGCCAGTAATGATAGTGGTGTACATAATGGTGAGGATATTGGTTCCCAGGATATCATTGGTGGTGATAGTAGGGGTGAGTTAGGAGTAGTTTTGTGTTTTTCCTGAAGCTAGTATTGTGCTCTGAACTTGTTGCTCACATGTGTTTAGCACTCATCATTGCAACACCTGCTCCAATTTAACTAGTTGTGTTCTCCCTATTCTGGTGTAATTAATTTTAAGGCTGGTAGGTCCACTAGTTGAACTCAATAATTATTGCTTAGTTGTTCTTCTTTGACTGGGTTTTCCTGGGTATTCTCAATAGAACCATTCAACAGCATATTTGGTATTATTGAAATTTTCTGCTGGATACCAAATTAAATCATAGTTAGGGTAGTATTCTGTCTACTTAGCACAATATTGTAGCTTATTATAGTATAATTGAGAATCAATAATTCAATTGAGTTCATATTCATCTTCTCCTACTATTTCTATAAGTAGAGATGGTTCCTTTCTTTATAAAGGTAGAGGATTATTTTGATAAAGCTTGAGCTTGCTGATATGGAAAACTGGATATTTGTTATTTACTGAGGGGGGTAGTGCCAGTTTATATACCTTTTTTCTGACTTTTTCTAATATCTCATATGGTCCTAGTTTTTTGTAATCTAATTTTTTAGATGGTCTTATGGTGCAAATATCTTTCACTATTAGTCAAACTTTGTCTCTACATTCCAGTATTAGATCAAATTTTCTTTATTGATGAGCATTTTCCTTCATCATCTGTTGGGCTTTGATGATTTCAGTTCTGATTATGTTGTGTAGTTAGTTCATATCTTTTCTTCATAATTCTTTAGCTATTATCTCATGACTCATAGACTCATTAATGGTGTGATGTCTATAATTCACATAGAATAGTATCATTTTAATTGTTTCTTATATTGAGTTATTATAGGTAAACTCAGCAAATAGCAACTATTCTTCCCACTCTTTTTATGAATATTTAACATATCCTCTAAGGAACTATTCTAATGAGGCAATTGTTCACTCTATTTATCTATCTATTTGAGGGTAAAATATTGAACTCAATTTTATTTTGATATCCATTCCTCTAGTTATTTCTTTCCACAGATCTGATGTAAATATTAAGCCCCTGTTAGTGACTATGTCTTTTGGTAACCTATGCAATTTGAAAATATTTTTCATGAATAATTGTACAAATTATGTGGTTTTCATATCTTTTCAGCAGGGAACAAAATGCAACATTTTGGTCATGCAATCCACTACAACTCATATGGTATCATAACCATTCAACTCTGAGAGGTTCATGATGAGGTACATACTAATTAAATTCCACAGTTTTTCTGGTATTTCAAGTGGTTGTATTAATTCATATAGTATGTCATGAACTGGTTTTATTCTCTGACACATGTTGCAGTTCTTGACATATCATTTGATGTCTTTTCTCATGTGTAATAGGTGGTAACCTGTATGAATTGAATATAATAGGAATTGGTAGTAGGTCAACTAGCATTCAATTCCTAAGGGAGACTAAAGAGGTGAAGATAAGAAGATCTTAGAAGAAGTGAAGGTGAAAAGGAACAATAGAATCACTGTTCAACCAAGTATATTTCTTATCTAGGTTCTGTCTGAAGTCTAGTAATTCCTGCTAGTTAGGAAGTCTGTCTTAAATACATGATTTCCTCCATCCCAGGTAGTGGTCCCTGAAAACCCACAACCACTGTCATTACTAGTAAGTGTACACTACTGGAATCTTGTGATCCTACTGGAATCGTAAAAGCCCAAGGTAATCCTTCACACAAGCCTTATCTCTACTGCCAGTATATATGACTATTCTTTCTCTTGGAATCCTTAGGGCAAAACCTTACTGGTACAAAAGTATAACTAATATAATCATAAACAAGTTACTGGAATCCTAATGATCCTGGTAGTGAAACAATCAATCAATCAACATAAGTAAGAACAAATAAAATAACATAATAAGGAAAACATAAGCCTTACTAGTATACAGTTACCAGAATATGTATACATATTACAAAATGTCTAATTAATAGTATGTATATTGTACTAGTTCCTGTTACGATCTGCTATAAGATCTCTCCTATATTATATCTCACAACAGGCAATGAGTCTGTAGTTAGCTTCCTTTGAGGTAATCTTACTTACCTTCTATTGTATTCTCCTTCTTTCAAGAATTCTAATACTTGTTGTCTTACACTACATCTTAGATATCAATCTCTGTCAATACTAGGTCCTTATAGTGCCAACTCATATTTAGTCTGGTCCTTTTCTCTGGTTGTCCAATCTGTGTATAAAGAGTGTAAAGGTGTTTTATTCATAATATAATAGATAGGAAATAACTTAGGTGGTTGCATGAAGAACTAACTATCAGGTCCTATTGACCTCCTTATATAGTTCTTCCAACAACCTGCTTACAAATCAAATGAGTCACAACTGTGACTCATATACTTGCGTAACATATAACCTCATGACCATACTTGGTCATGTGCGAAAGTCCCATGACCTTGAAGGGGTCATGTGCGAAACCTCATGACTCATATAAATGAAGTTATACCTCTTAATCCTTATGACTCATATGCATACATATAAGTCAACACTCAACATACCAATCAAATTCAAACATAAATAATTATGACTCACAACTGTGAGTCATGTGAGACCCTATGACTTGTATGTGAGTCATAGTGTGAAAATATAACCTTGTATGACTTAACTGAGTCATATGCAAAAACCTTTAACAAATGAAATACAATGACATACAATCGTATGTCATGTGAAACCATTACAAACTATGCCAGGTTTGTAATAGTTCCTTTATTTTTACTGTTCCTCTGTGACCACTTTGTGACACACCATGATTCCTCTGTATTGCCTCCATTCATATAGGTTTGTCTTCTGTGAGTCATATTTCTCATTATAACAAAGGTAATTGTTTTTCCATTCACAGTCCTAGGGCCACTTTTGGAAAATCTTTTTTACCTCTTTTTAAGGCTTTCCTTATTCCCTGGAGTGGACTGTCTTCTTGTGTTTTCTGTTTTATCTCTTCTGAGATTTCTATTGTTTCCAATCTTTGCCTTTCTATAGTATTGATTTCCTCACTTCCAGATCTATATCCTTCATCGAAGAACTTTTCTATTGGTAACAAAACTTATTTTTATTGTATTTTCCTCTTGTCATTTTCTTCTGAGAAGTCATCTGACATTCTTGTAAGTGCATCTGGTTTTCCTCCTACCTTTCAAGGTCAATATTCTATTTTGATGTTATATTGACTCAATTCCTTGCTATACTAAATTCTTGTGGTTAGTAAGAATTTTTATCATATGTGGACCTCCTTCTACATATTTTTACCACACTCTTAGTGCTTGCATGATCGCCAAGAGTTCCTTACCATCAATATCATAGTTGCATTCTGCTTTTGTCATTATCTTAGAGCAATAAGCAACTGGCTTGCATATTTCTTTTTTATCCTCTTGTGATATGATCCTCAAGTATACATAGTTGGATGCATCTGTTTCAATCATAATAGGCTGATCAGGGTCAAAATGTCATAATATGAGTACTGTTGTGAGTTTTTCCTTCAGTCCTTCAAATACTTCCTGGGGTCCTTCTCTTTATAACCATTTATGGTTTTTCTTTGTTAGATCATATAATAGTTTAGTTATACTACTAAATCCTTCTATGAATCTCTAATAAAAGTTGCAAAAACCCACAGAAGACTGAACTCCCTTTACTTTTTATGGAGCCTTCTATTCTCTTGTGGCTTCTGTTTTGACTCGGTCTACTCTTACTTCATCTTTATTGATAATAAATCCTAGGTATTCTGTTTCTTCTTTGTGGAATTTACATTTTGTTGGTTTATGGCTAACTCTAATATCTTTTAGTTTTTCCAATACTTTAACCACATCTTTTTTGTGTTGTTCCAGTATTTCCAAGTATATGAGTAGGTCACCCAGATAGGCAATCTAAATAACATCAAGATATTTGCTTAGAGCAGTGTTTACCCATCTTTGAAAGATTACTGGTACATTTGCTAATCCAAATAGCATAACTATATATTTGTAAAGTTTATATCTGGTATGAAATGCTGTTTTGCATTAATCTCCTTTGTGTATTCAGATGTGTTGATATGTATCTTTAATGTCTAACTTAGTGAAATACTTTGCTGATCTTAACTGATCCAAGGCTTCACTTATTAGGAGTAAGGAGTATTGATCCTTCATGGAGACTGCATTTAGCTCTTGGTAGTCCACACATAGTCTTAATTCTCTATCTTTCTTTTTTACAAATAAGATTGGTACTTCTACTGATGAAGCTGAGGGTCTAATCCATTCTCAGTCCAGGTTGTTTACTAGGTACTCTCTCAATGCCTTGAGTTCTGCTCCTCTTAAGAGATATAGTTTCATAATCAAAGCTGTTTTTCCTTCCTCCAGGTCAATCCTATGGTTGGCTGGTCAGTATGGTGGTCAGTCAGTTCTTTCTTTTTCTTCAAATAGTTCTAAAAACTCATGGTATTCTTTTAGCACTATATGTTTTGCTGTTCTGACCTTTTGACTTTTCTTCTTTTTTAGTGCAAGTTCTGTACTGATCATAGTAGCTGCTAAACAGAGTTGATCCTCATCCTATTTTTAGATTCCTGTCTGATCTCTCTGTCTATATATTTTTCCAACTGCTTTTACCAAAATAAATGCTATTGATGGATCCTTGTTGCCTTATTTTTGGTCTGTACTACCAAACCTCACATCTCCTCTTTCTGTTTTTTTATTTCTTGCAGTTCTTACAAGTCTGTCGTGATAATTTTTTCAATTACCATATGTGTGATACCATCTCCTCAGTAGATTTCATAGTCTTCACCTAATAGGTTTAACAATAATACTCTGATTTTACCTGTATACTCTACATCCACTACTCTAGCATTAGTGGCTAAGCTAAACTGGCTTGCTAATCTACTACCTGGTGGTATGTGAGTATAGGTGTTCTCAGGAAGTCCAATTAATATTCCTCTTCCTATGAGAACCTATCTCTTTGCTGAGATGATAGCATTCTCTACAATGTACAGGTCATGACCTGCAGACTGTCATGACCCTTTTGTAGGTATCTTCACATCTTTTCTCAACTTTTTAACTGTAACTTCTTGGTTACTTTATTTGTCTATACTGACTTGTAGGATCCAAGTTTTCAGATTGTTCAAGATCTGATCCTCTAGATTTCTTGGAGCTTGACTTTTTAAGTTTCCATCTTCATTGATTAGTAGGATCTGTTTTTCCATATTTTCTTTAATCACTTGTTCTTCTAATACAGCATATCCCGATGGGGAACTTTCAAGATATATTGTCTTACATCTTTCACTATCAAAAGTAATTTCTCCTTTTCTACATTCAATCCTTGAGTCATAGTTTTTTAACTATATCATTTCTAGGATCATTTTATGTTTGACTAGGTTGGCCACAAGGAAGGTACTCAATTCTTTATAGTTTCCTATATCTATCTGTATGTCTACTACATGGGTGATAGGTCTAACTTCTAAAACCACACTATCTACCATGTAGATATCTCTTAGTGTTCTTTGATTTTTTTCATAGAGATCTGATGATTCATAGCAAAACTATAGTCTATGAAGTCCTCAGTAGCCTCAAAGTCAATCATGGCATTTGTTCTTATATCTATCTTCCCATTATAAAGCTGTACTTTAACCATTGTAACAACCCACTAGAGGGTATCTTACAGTAAACTATGCTTACACCTATACCAGAGACCCTGAGGTCAACAGGTAAGGGTAGTTTGTTTCACTATAGTAGACAATTACACATGCTATAAGATTGTAGTATTGAAGGCAGGCTCAGGAAAGACTCATGTAATGAGGCCTGAGTTATCCTGACATGAGGTCCGAGTTACCCTACCATAAGGTCTGAGTTACCCTGACATAACACACAAGTTACCCTACCTAGCATAAAGAAGTACTTACTTGGGACAAGGGGCGATCCTATAAGGATTGGTCACTTTGGTAAAATTCAAAGGATGCAAACCTGGTAACTTTTGGGGTACTATAGAAGGAGCTACAGGGCTCCAAATGCTCCAAGATTTTACAGAGATATTTCTAACCCCCCCCTACAATCCTAGGGTAAAGATCACATATCCTGGGCTTATGGTTGTTGAGTTGCTCTCTTCCTAACAAAAAGAATTGAGTGGAGGCACTCTTGTAACACTGTATAAGTTGTCACCATCCGTCTGACCGGATGCTGTCTATAGAATATATGAGAGAGCATAGGGTGTGCTCCAGAGGAAGGGCTATCTTCTGATACTAAATATGTGTAAACTGGACAAGAACTGAAGGAGTTACTCAGGTAATACCAGAAGGGTAGTCCAGAGCCTCCCGGGTAGTCCTGGGGTGGTCTGGAAGATGTTGAAGCATCTCTGGACAGGTGAATCATACATAAACACAACTTGTACCCAATTGCTGTAAGACTATTGGAGTTGTTTGAGAACTCTAAAAGCATGATTCTCATCATGTTAGGAGTACTTTAGGAGGGGTTGACTGTGGGTAGTACCCACCAATCCAATCACTAAGGTACTCCATTGGGGGAACTGAGTAGACTTTCCTATCAGGCAAAGACCTAATTAGAATGAAGTAGAAGGTTCAGCTCAATCATGAGAGCTATGTCTACTAAAAGCTTGCATAGATGAAATGCATATGGGTATGAGAGTTTATCAGTAGTATGTCTCCTCAGTTGCATGATAGTTTGCCACAAGCATGTCAATGATATGAAGAGTTTTTCTCCTGCAGTCACATTGGAGATGCAGTGCTGAAATACTTCATGTCCGAAGAAGATTTAGCTAGAGCAGGCCAATATCTACAAGGGAATAATACCCTTAGTGGTGTGTGTTGGTCAGCCCAGAGGAGATGGGTATACTCATGATTAAGTTAGTGTAGTGATGGGTGGGAACTGGCAGTATATGATATTCTACTGAAACTATATGCAAGTTCTACTCTACTCTGGTAATCAACTACCTCTCGAGAAACTTACTGAATGAAGCTGTAGCTTAACGATATTAAGTTTTACTGTTTGATTCTTCTTTACTTTACTGTTGATTATCACTTTTTGATCTTTGAGTCACTTTAGTACAGCTGTGAACTTGGAATCTATCTTCCCTTAGGGTGCCCCCATTACAACCATAATGTGATCTGATTCAAGATCTAATATTTCCATGTTGTCTGATGTCAGGCTTAAGTATGATATTTCCATGTATTTCTTTTTTGCTGTATCATCCCTCAGACCATCTCTTACCGGAGACTTTCTTTATTTAAAGTCTCTTCATCTTCTTTTTCAACTTCCATCTTGCCGCTTTAGACAGTTTTGGCCTGGTATTTTCTTGCTAAATATCTTTTTCTTCCATATTTGAATCATTATCCTTCCTTTCTTCATCATTGATATTTCTCATTTGGTAATCATTGGAATCTTGGTCTGTTAGTCATATCAATATCTATTGGGTCTCCCCTATCTTCTTATTTTGTGGGTGCTTGTCGGAATATACAATTTTGATTTCTTAACACTTCCTATTGTTTGAAACTCATAGTCTTTCTTTTGAGGTGCTTGACTATATTAATGCAATTTTCCTTCAATATAGCCTATTTTGCCAGATCCTCAAGCATTGTAGGTTTGGTATCTGCTAGTACATAGGTATCTTGTAATGTCTATTTCATCCCTGCTAGTAAGAATCTCCTCATTGTATCTCTATCATATTCTGTATCTATTGTAGCCATTCTGAGTTCATTCTAGTAGTCTGTCGTGTTCCAGCTACCTTGTTTCATTTTTTTGATAGCATTCCTTGTTCTTTCCTTTTTGTCCACTTCTTTGAAATTCTTGTTGAGAATTTGCTCAAATTCTTCCCACTCTTGCCAGTTGTCTTTCACCTTTCCCTTTATGTAGGGTGAAATCCAGTATACTGCCAAGCTCATTAGTAGCGATTTGGTGTAACCTATCTTATCTAGATTATGATCTCCTTCATTTCATCTAATAGTGTCAAAGTATATTTTTACTTGTACTAGAAACCCTCTCAGTTTCTCTCTTTCTCCTTTGAATACTCTTGGTTCTTTGACTTTAGCTTTTCAACCATTTCCTCCTCTTCTTATCAGAATCTGAAACTATTCATAGGTGAGGATTATCATTCCTGCTAGTGGGGAGTTGGTACTTCTGGTTCCTGCTAGGGGTGTTCCAGTTCCTACTGGAAGTACCCTTACTGGAGGTCCTGCTAGTCCTGATATTCTTTGGTCTTCTAATTCTGATGATGTAGATTCTTCCCTAGATCCTTCTTCTAATGTAACTAGATTATCTGTTCTTCCTCTTTCTAAAGCTATTCATAAGAGTGATTGTGCAACTTCCTGTAATTCTAGAGATCAGCCTTTGCCTTCCTCTTTCATGATGTCATTGGGTGTTGCTGAGATGCAACCAAACATTAGGATCACCTATGGATCTCTTCTGTTTATAACTTACAATAGGCAATGACTATCTATTTTGTATTAGCTTATTCTTATAAGAATTTCTTACTTGATATTATTATACCTAATAATATCTCTTCATTTCTTGTCTTATCTTTCTCTTGGTTGCACTATATTTACTTTAGGATTATATTCCTATAATCTTAAGTGCTTTGAATGTCAATAATTAGTATACTATCGTAGTCTTCATTTCACTTGAGGAGAAGGTAGAGAATATTATCTTTTTTAAAAAGAGTAATAAATATATTCATAATTCATAAAGTTATAAGTAGGAAATAACTTAGGTGGTTATGTGAAGAACTAACTACAATACTGTATCCTCCTCCTTATATAGTCCTTCCCATAACCCACTTATAAATCAATAACTATTATGAGTTACAACTGTGACTCATCCACTCATATAACATGACTATCACATGACTCAAAGTAAGTCATGTGCAAAACTCACATGACCTCTAATTAGATCATATGTACAAAAATATCCTATAAGTTAAATAAGTCATTTGTGCAATGAAATCAAATATAATAACTATGACTCACAAGTGCTAGTCATGTATGAAACTTACATGACCTCTAAGGTGATCATGTGCATGAAAGCCTTACAAACCTATGACCTCATAACTATGAGTCATGTAAAAACCCTATTCTGTGCTAAGTTTATTATAGGTGGTTCCACTGCACTGCTCAAAGGGCCTATATATCCTGCTATCTAGAACAGCATCTGGATATTCCTAAGTTCTTGTTTTCTAATAGCTAGTTCCATGGCTTCTTATCAAGATATAATATTACACTCTGTTTCGTAATAAATAAATCCCAAAAGGTATTGGTAGATTACCTAGATTCAATCCTCTCATAGATGCAATTCAATCAGAAAAATTCACTTGTCTATTTGGTGGGTGGTTTTGGTGATAAAATGTAAGTAGTAAGACAATTTATACTTGATAGCATATATAGTATAGATGAGACTCTGCTTCCATTTGAATATCTTGATGGGCAAATATATATAGATAAAGGTAGTCAGAGAGTGCAGATAAAGGCCTTAAATAGTAGCAGGGATAAAAGACAGGCTACATTAGTTCTTGCAATCTGTGCTTCTAGAAGACTTCAGGTAAAGCTAGTTATTATTTTCCATGGAAAAGTAACCTATACTAAGTAAAGCCAATATTATTTACAATGTCCACAAGAAGAAATAACTCATTATGATCTATGAGTTAATATCTTTTGGAATGAAAATGCCTATATGAATTCTGATCTCCTTATCAACTAAACAAACAACTACTTAGCTCTAAGTATACCACCTAGACTACAATTACTAGCTCTTGATGTGGCTAAGTTTCACTATATACCTTCCATTTTGGCCAATTTTTGAACTCAAAATATTCTTTCATTGTTGATTCCAGCAGGCTGTACAGGGCTGGTTTAGCCTTTAGATGTGGCCATTAATCAACTATTGAAGGGAATACTATGAGATCTTTTGAAGGAGGCATTAGACCATTATGAGACTCAGAATTCCCAAGGTTTGCATGAAATTCAGAATAATAGTACAGCAGCTATAACTGAAAGGTAATACTTATTACCTGATATATGGGTTAAGCATGGAAGACCTTCTGCAAAATACAATCTAGTGTTATTATTGATATATTTCATCAGCTTGATCTTTCATTAATGGTTGATGGATCGTGTAATAGTAAGCTGACTGTGAAGAGTATTCTATTGGAACTACTAGTTATTGGTGATTCTACTTCACCTGAGGTAGCTAGTACCTCCTTTCATCTGTTGGGACTGGTCAGCTCAGTAGGAGCCATATTGGATATTGAAGAAGGAGACTGTTTTCATGATACTAGAGCTATAAAATATGTTAATTGTGATTAAATTATACTAGATTTTTCTTTTTTTTTTACCACTGATATTTACTTATTTCCTCATAAGTCTTGCCTAATTTTTATCCTTGCTAGCATATTCTGGATCTTCCCAATTTATATGGTAATTAAGGAGAATACTCCTCTTGGCACCAAACTAAGAACCTCTCCTACAGTACCATATTTACTCTTGTGATTTACCATCTCTGCCAGGCCTTGAATTATAGTATTTGCCCACAATAGGTTTAGTTTAGCAAGTTAACAGAATTATGAAAACCAGTTATTGAGATCCAACATGTCTAAATGTTATGGGGTAGGCCAACCGTAGATAGGGCCGGTAGGTCTAGGCCGTAAGCTTCTTGAAATAAGGTAAAGTAGGATAAAACGAAGATCGTTAAGGTAGGCTCGTATTTCCCGAAGTATTTTATAAAAGATATGTGTAATAATAGTTTTTCTCAAGAGTAAGGTAATAAATATATTAATAAGATCTCTTCTCCGTTGCTTGATGTTTCTGATAGCTGGGAGTACCTCGATATTTATATTCCGCGTCTGGGTTATCGCGGGCTACAACCAACTCCCATACTATCTAAGTACCTCCGTCAAAAACCTCTTAACTTTCTTAAGTGCGAACATCTTTGACCCTGAGAACATTTGCCTTGCTTAGCTTTGATCTCTTCGAACTCCTATTGTTTCTGGGGGGTGTGAACACCCCTCCAGTAGGTAGCCTTCGATCTCTCCACTATATGAACTTAATTTGAGTATGCCGCCCTAATGGCAACTATACCAATTGTTCTGCCTCAAAACATAAAGTGATCAGCTTCAATGAATGAGCGCGGCCATTGTGTCGCATTTTGATGCATCACAAGGCCCATCGGATATATAGGGTTTTTTGCTCTGGATCGAGCCAATAGCTTATCCAGCGAAAACCTCTCATACCGATTCTCGAGTAGGCCCTCTTGGGGCACTACTTCTTTCAAAGCAAAAGGCTCGGCTCTATGGCTACCCGTCGGTGCCATAGGCTCACGATATTCGGTCACTAAGGTTTCTTCCCAAATCGTCCCATCACTTATCAGCCATAATATTTAACTGCTAATGTACAAGGTAATAGCTTGCTCAAAACTTAACCAAATTCCTCCGAGTCCCTTCCCATGAGTCGCCAAAGGTGCCCTCCCATATATCCTATGGACAGCATCTGGTCGGACAGACGGCGACGACGTATATGGTGTTATGCTGAAGGTGCCATTTATTGTGGCTAAAGTGTCGGGACGCAACTCGACCGAAATACCGTAATGACGCCCGGTCCCTACATGGGGGCTGCCGGGGTATGGTAGAAATAATCCTATGTAAAGGCCGGGTAACTTTGGTCCTTTTTTTCCATATGCCTAACACTAAATGACTCATACTATACTATGAGAGGAAAGTACTAATCCTTCTCAGGAGCATTTGTCTCTGAAAATATGAGCATTTAGTAAGGCACAATCTGTATAAACATCAAGGAATAAATATGGACATGATACCGGTACTGATAACCCTGATTGTAAGAACTAATTATTTACTATTTAATTCACAGTACTAGTAGTTGTGAAAAAAATCTGGTTACCCTTACACTTTTGACATACCCTATATTATTTGTAAGAATCAAGCCCACAAAAAATAAAAATAAAAATTTTTGCCTTCTATTGAGTGTTTCATGTTCATATTACTCATGCCAAGGTTGTGGCTGCCAGCCAGAACCCACCATTGCCTGCAGGCTCACAACTATGGGCACTTTCAAGAGAGTGCCTGACAGCCCAACGTAACAACACAGCTCAATATCACTTTGTGGCTCAACAAACATAAAATTGAGGCTCAACTAAACATCGCAGCTCAATGTTGGCTTGTAGTTTAATGTAACTTTGTAGCTGAATGGAGTGAAAACTTCATAACTCAATAGAAAACTGTAGTGTAATGGCATTTTGAAGTGTAATAAAACTTTGTATCTCAAAGGAATTTTGTACAGAGAGAAACTTTGGATTCAATAGAACTAGGTTCCTTTTTCCACACTTAGTATATAAAACTGTAAAAGTTATCCTGTGCTTGACATTTCCTCATCAAATACTTCCTTTATCATCCTTTATCATGCCTGAGTCACAGGCATACATACCTCCTAGCTAACAGGTCAAACCATATACAGACATCGAAATACGAATTCAGGCTGACCTCACTATCCTCCAGAACTCCGATAAGGACTACCCAAACCTTGCTGCTATTGCCTGTACCTATGAAGTCCCAGTTTCAAAACTTCAGTCATGTTGGAAAGGCCATCCATCAAAACATGATCATCAAGGCCACAATCAAAAACTGTCAGAAGATCAAGAGTAAGCTATGTGTCAGTACTTAGACCAACTTGACTATGTTGGTGCCAGTGCCTACCTACAAATAGTTTCTGGCTGTGCAAATGCGATTCTCCAAAAGGCTCATATAGGGGCTACTCCGGCCCCTGTAGTTAGTGAGAAGTGGATGCAACAGTTCCACCATCATCATCCAGAATACTTTATTCACAAGCAGTACACACTTGATGTTGACTGTAAAAATGCCCACCAGCCCAATGATATACAAGCTTAGTTTGAAAAATATCAGACAATTTGCAAAAAATATAATATTCAGAAATATGACATATAATTTTGACAAAACTGGGTTTCAAATTGGTATTGGGTGGGATCAATAGATTATTACTTGTGATCTAAGTCGATAATCCTACCTTGACAGTACCTCAGATCATGAGCTCATCAGTATTTGCAAAACTATCAGTGGTGATGGGCATGTCCTCCCACCAATGATTATAATTCCTGGAATAATTCACTAGGAGCCTTGGTATACTACAACATCAATACCAGACAACTATCTGGTTAGTACATCTAAGTCTGGTTACAGCAATGATGAGTTGTCGATGAAGTAGCTTGCCCACTTTGAACTTCATTCTTCAGTGAGACAAGCTGGTACCCATCGCCTCCGGCTGCTTGATGGGTTTGGCTCTCACTGTACAAAACTGTTTATTGACTTTGGCGATGAACATCAGATTATCATTTTCTGCCTTCCTCCTCATACAAGTCACCTACTACAGCCCCTCGATATGGTGGTCTTTCAACCATATAAGCATTACCATGCTGAAGCAGTGGAAGCTGCCACCTATACCAGATGTGGAGAGTTTGACAAAGTAGAGTTTTTAGACAAAATTGATTCAATACGTCAGCAAACCTTCAAGCCCTCAACAATATATTCCGCCTTTGAGGCTACTGGACTTATCCCTTACAATCCAGATACTATAATTTCCAAGTTACGAGAGGTACAGGTTATTCCATACTGGCCAGTCACCCCACCACAGGAATTACCATCCTCCCCTAACACTGTTCCCCTCACAATTCAAAGTCTAAAGTGACAAGGAGAGGAACTACTGCGTGATGCAGTTGACCTTTTACCAACTTTCCAGCATTGGCTGAGATTGGTACTCTAGGGAGGGTTGACACAAGCACTGTCTGGTGCTTTGGCCATTGACCATATGGAGTATACACAGGCTGCAGAGGAGGCAAGGAGTGCTAGGCGTAGAGCACAAAACTGAAGACAGGTACAGAGAGGAGGTGTCATTTATGCCTCTGAAGCCCATTGAATGGTAATGAGAAAGGAAGAGGTTGAGGTGGAAAAGGCAGAAAGGCAGCTAAGACAAACTCAGAATGCAAAGAAAAGAACAGATCAAGCTACACACAAACCTTTCCTAGATGAGATCAAAGCATGTGCAAAAGAAAGGTATACTATTCAGATGTATAAAAAGAAAACAACTAAATTAATAATTGCTGGTATTAAGCAACATGTAAGGTCTGGAAAATTAAAACCTCTACAAGGTAGAATATAATGTATCATAGTCATTTAAAGTTTTATTAATCCATAAAGTTACATTAAACTATAATCCAACATTGAGCTGCGACATTTAGTTGAGCCACAATTTTATGTTTGTTGAGCCACAAAGTGACATTGAGCCACAAAGTGATGTTGAGCCAGGTTGTTAGACTGTGTGAGGGGTCAGCGAGGCGGCACCCTCAGTGAGGCGGAGCAAAGCTTGGCATATCTTGGTGCGATGTCTTGGGAGCAAAGGTCACTCACACCTTTATTTTTTTTTATCAACACCACTCGGAAACAACTCAACACAACCTTTTTAGGAGACTTGATCCCTCCAGAAAAACAACCTCTGAAGATTTGATCCCTTCAGAACAACCATCTCTGGAGATTTAATCCCTCCAGAGGTACTAGCTACAAAGAAATTGAAAAGTCAACCCCATTACCAGACTGAGTAGGTATTATACTAGCCCTTACTTCCTCACCAAGATTTTCTGGAATATCTTCTTGGCCAAATTGACTTTCTGCTTGATCCTCGAGTAAGTTACCACACTTATATGTTCCATCATTCAAACTAACATTTTGTCTCATATCCTCTAGGTGTTTTTCCAACTTTTCTAACTTTTGTTCTGCTTCAATGATTTGTTGAGTAAGCTGCCTTTCCTCCTGGAGTAAGGCAGTGCCAGTCTTTCGGTGCTTGGGTAAACATCCTTCCTCCTCCAGCTTCTCCACTTCTTCTCTTTTACGAGTACAATCTGCTAACTTCTGCTTTCTCGTTATGACTAGGTTTGCAGCATTATGATACCTTCGCTCACTGGTCTTGCGCTCCTCGGTGGTTTGCAACTTGAAAAACTTCACAATATTGTCACGATCTATCCATGCCTCTCCTGATGTTGGTATTCTTGAATGATTGATTTTTTTCTTTTGTTGAGTATCAGCTAACTGTTTTTTTAGGTTCTGAATCTGACACTCCTTTTCATCGATAACAGTAAGTGCCCTACTTGCACTTACTGCTATGTTACTAACAACTCTCTTGAGCCCTCAGGCCATTGGATCATTGATGGACAATGTTGAAAGTGCAATAAGTTCTTGATGCTCAATCTCAAACTTGTTGATAGGAATTGGAAGGCTATTGATTTGGTGTGTAGAGAAGGTACTTAATGGCTGCAGATCTGGGACAGTTGAGTTGGTTCTGGGAGTACAGTAGTTATCGGGGTGGAGATTGCAGTCTTGGGATTCAGGATTTGTTGCTTGAATTTTCGATATGATAATGTTTCAGTCAAGTGGGACAAGGCCTGTCTTACAGAATCGACTTTTAATGTTTTCACAACTGAATGATGCCTGATGTGCGACCATGAGAATTTCATAAAAGTTGTCCTTCAAGACACCATATTCATGACTTTCAAATCATCTGGTAAGTTCCTTTTGATATTGGTGTTTATAAGGGCTAAAAACAGAGACATCGAGTGGTTGTAAGCAGTGTGTTGTGTGTGGAGGTAAACAGTAGGGAATAATCTTTTGTGATATACAGAATTCTAAAAATCCTGTATTGACGTGACTGCTATGCCCATCAAAAAAGAGTAACTGGTATTGGCCAGCAGCCTTCTGCACTGATATACTCTCTGAACCAAAGTTCCTTCTCAAAAATTCCTTTGCCATTTTTTCATCTGTCCATCCATTGTGGGAATGGCCAAATAAAATGTTTTCTGGAACACCTTTGACTTTTTTGAACCATTCCGCTACAAATTCCTCTGCCTTGAGTATAAGTGTTGGATCAAGGGCAGTCCCATCTGCACATATACCCTCAATAACTGTGATGAATTCATGTGAACCATCTGTATTATTGTAAGTACTTTAATCTAACTCATAACTCTAATAAAATAATAAATTTTTTTTTAAAAAAAGTAAACTGAAAAAATGGAAAAACAAACTTTGTGCACGATATCGTAACTGTCCATTTTCTCTTGGATCTCATACTACTTCTAGGACTCGTTCTGATTGTCCAAAACCAAGAAGAAATCCAATTTCATCGATATTGTAAGTATTATGTGGCAATATTTGATATTCGCTCACAATAACCTCTAACTAAATTCCAAATTTATTACCAAATCAGTTCTAACTTTTATAAAATTATAAGGCTACAATAATATTTAATAAAAAAAAAAAAAACAAGAAAGAAAGATAGAGCTATTCATGAGAGAAAAATACCTCATCGAAGAAATGATTCATTAAGTCAACATTATTCCCACGAAGGTTTCAGATAAAGTCCAGCTGCTTACTGAAACACGTCTTCACCTCAGGATGTCTTTTTTTAAATGCCTCTTCCTATCTTTTCCCCAAAATCTCCTCCAGCATCCTTTTGCGTAAAATAGATATGGCGATTTCTCGCAGCTGCCATATCGTTGGAGGAAAACCAAGATGGCAGCGAAAGTAGCAGCGTTCAACAACTGTTCTTTCCTCTTCTGGTGTCAGCTTTTACCTTCACTGACCTTCTTCCTCATGGTTTTTTTGCCCTTGCCACTGGTGCATCACCGTAGTTGGAGCTGCTCCCACCATTCCAGCAGCAACTGTGAGACTGGGGGCTGTCCCATTGCTTGCCATCTCAATGGCCATTTGTTCTTGGACTCGGACTGGGATTTCACAATTTTTTGAAGTCATGATAATAGTTTTCTGCTTAAAAGAAATAAAAAAGAGAGATAGTGCAAGATGTTTGGATTCCTCACTTTCGGTAGAGATCCAATGACGAAATTTACTTTTCAAACTATTCTTACATGCCAAGCATGCCAAGATTTACTGCGCCTCGCTGAGGGTGCCACCTGTAACCTAATTTTCATTCTTATCTAGTCCAAGGTTATGCCTCGTTTCACCTAATCAAAGGTATCTAACTACCGGTTTGAGATACTCCCCCCACCCAAGGGCCCCCTTAAGGAAAAACATTATCCCTTTCCCCGCCTTTAGCCTAACTAATTTTCGTTGTCCCCACGCCCAACCTTTACAAAAGAAACTCCTCCCCCCCCATCTTCCTGCCCCTCACCCCTGTTGTCCCCTCACCCAACCGTACATAAAAAACTCCTGCTCCCCATCTCCCTCTCCTCCTCAACTAATTTATATCCGTCTTAAAGGAAACCCACCCCGTCACCTTCGTGCCCAGTGGTCATGTACTCTAGGAAATCTTACTACTCAAAGAAAACCCACCCTGTCGCCTCCATGCCCAGTGGTCATGTACTCTAGGAAATCTAGCTACTAAGGAAACCCACCCGTCATCTCCATGCCCAGTGGTCGTGTATACTAAGAAATCCTACTACTTTAAAGAAACCCACCCTGTCCCCTCCAGGCTCAGTGGTCATGTACTCTAGGAAATCCAACTACTAAGAAAGCCAGACCCATCATCTCCATGCCCAGCTGTCGTGTAAGTAAGGAAATACTATCCCCCCAGCATTGTGCCCCTGGGTCGCCAAGCATTCTTCTTCTCTGCCCTTCTCCACCATGGGCTCCGCTCATTTGGCTCTCCCCCTACCCAGGGTGTAGCCTATTTCATGGATCCTTGCGTGCGCTTCCAGTTTCAGTTTCTCGTGTATTACTGGTTTCCCGCAGAGGTCGCATAGTGTCATTTTCTTTTTTGTCTTCTTCCCTTTCGCCTGTGGTTGTGAGGTGGGGATGTTAATTCCAGCTGCTGCAGTTTGGGCCATGTTCACGTAGGCATTGTGCTTTTGGGGGGCTGTCAGCTCTCTTCTGAGCGAGTGTGGCCACGTGTCCATCCACTTTAGTATAGCTCCATGGTCTCTGGTGTCATGGAGTTTGGCCTTAATTAGCGCAACAATTCTGCATTTTTCCATCAGGTGTTCTCCTGTGATTATGTCTCTACTGCAGGGGCAGTCTCATCGTGTTCCTGTAGTGTCTTGGTATGGCCATGCCGCCATCGCTTTCAGGTAGAGGAGTCTTCTGAACTGGAGTCTGGACGTTTTTCTCCAGTGTTTGTAGCTTCTTCTCGGTTTGCCCCTGTATCTGATTCGTTCCCCCTCAATGGCCTTGTTCCAGTTCTCGAGGAGGTGCTCTTTCTGGTTGGATTTCCCCAGCTTCATGTTGTGTGCATTTTCTATGATCGCTTTTGCTCCGGTTTTCTCTTTCCACTTTTTGGTCCACTCTGTCGGTCTGTTTAGGCAATGGGCTCTTAGGCAGAGGAGGTTGTGTCTATGGTCTGCATAGATGCAGAGGGGGACGATGCCCGTTTCTGCAAAAATTGCCATTAGGGGGGTTTTCTTTTCGAGTCCAAAGGCGCATCTCGTGATCTTATTAAGGGCCTTCTGTGCTGCGTCAATCTCTGTGGTTGCTCCCCATACCTCTATTCCATAGGTGAGTTGGGGAAGTATTAAGCCCTGTATGAGTCTGAGCATGGTCCAGGCATTAAGTCCTCCTTTCTCGTATCTATTTGTCATTGCTTTGACGAAGAGGCTTGTCTTACTAGCTCTGGCCATCCAGTGTATCATGTGGGCTTTCTATTTGAAGTCTGGTGATATAAAATATCCTAGCTATCGTATGACTTCCTTTTCCTGTGCCTCTACATTTCCTACTTTCGGCTGGAGGTGTTTCTCTCGGGGGGTCTTTATGTGGATGCATTCCATCTTGAGTGGAGAGAGGTTATAGCCGTGTTCTTGGCATTTGCCATTGACTTTGTCTAGTGTTTCCTGGTGCGCTATTTGTCCTATGTCTAGGTTTTTGTATGTTGTTGCTACTAGGATGTTGTCCACGTATGTCAGGAGTTTGGTGGATATCCCGGGGAGCTTATGGGGTTCTATGCTGGTTATCTCTCTTATGCTTATGAGGAATAGGATGGGGGAAAGGGGTGAGCCTTGGGGGGTGCCTTTGTCAGTGGCGAATGCTCTCGAGCATTTCCCGTTGAACCTGTAGGCAGTGATCCATCCTGCGGCCCAGTGTCTAACCCACTGTCCCAGGTGGACGTCTTTCATTCCTATTGTGTTGTATACTTCTTCCATCCTCAGGTGGTCGAATCCTCCTTCTGTATCCAGGGCGGTTAGGCAGGCATATGGTTGTTTGGAGGTTGTCAGCATATCGTTGAGTGCTTGGATTGCATCTGTTGTACTGTTATTCTTCCTTCCCCCGAACATGTTTGGTGTTAGCAGGTCCAGTTTCGCTATCCGTATCACTGCCGCTCTCTCTAGCACCTTCACAAGGATGGATTGGAGTTGTATGAGTCTCCAGCTTTTGGCTTTTGTCTAGGTCTCCTTTTTTTCTTTTTTTATTAGGATCGTGTTGCTCATTTTCCAGCTGGCTGGGATACCCTTGGTCCAGGCTCTGTTCATCATACTGGTGAACAGTGTCTCTCTGCCTTTTCTGAACTCTTTGATTGCTCTGGCGGGGATAAGGTCCGGTCCGGTCGCTGCTCCATTCAGGGTGGCTGCTAGGGCTGTGTCTAGGAGTCTGATGTCTAGTTTTGTAGGGTCTGCTTCCGGAGGTTCGAGGTTGTGCCTGTGTTCTCCTCCATATAGGGCTGTGTGCAGTTCTTTCACTATGTGGCTGTGTTCTACCGCAATGCTACTGTCCCCTCTGGCCAGGGCCAGTATTGGTTGTTTGGTTACTCTGGGCTTGACACTTCTGAAACACTCCGGGTTGGTTTCTTCCTGTAGTGCTTCGCTGTTTGCTTGGAGTTTAACCTTTGCAATATCTTTCCTGTACTTCTTCCTCTTGTCTCTTATGGTAGGGCAGCAGGGGTTGTTTCTTATGTCTCTCAGTAGTGCCTTCCTTGTTTTCAAGAGGTCCGCATTCCAGAAGGCTCTCGCATCATCTCTTGCTCTCGGGGTGTGTCTTAAGATGATTTCTGATAGTTTTTCTTGGATGAAGGCCGGGTCGTCATTGTCTTCTAGCAGTATCAGTTCAGCCCTTATGCCATCCCAATTTGCCTTGTCGTATCTCAGGGGTCTGAGTTGTGTTTTCTTCTATGGTATCCTTGTGCTTATCATTAGGGCCATGTGGTCTGCTGATGGCATCAGGACGTTGTTGACTCGGAGGTTGTGGTGCCTATCTGCGATTACCAGGTCTATCGTTATTCCCGTCGGGTGTTGGTTCGATGGCAGGTTGGTTATCGTGTAGGGGTTAGCTACCATTAGTCCTCTCTCTGATATCCAGCTTCGTAGTCTGCTGACTGCTGTGTTGGACCACCCTGACAACCAGGCCGGGTTGGTGGCGTTGAGGTCTCTGATTATTATGTTACTACTGCCTTTGTGCCATTCGTTTTTGTGGTCGAGATTGTAAGTCATCATATCGGCTATGCTGTTCCTCTTGTAGCTGTGGGGTCTCTGGTATCCTATCGTGATCTCAGTGCCTCCAGTCCAAAGTGTGAGGAATTGTGAATTAACTCTTTCGATTACGAACATATGTACGTATTCATTTCTAATGTAGGTGGCGTAGCCCCATTTCACTGCTTTTGTGTCAGCGTAACATGTGTAACCTTCTATGTGTATCCAGTTATCATTTTCGAGGGGGCATTCTGCTAGTGCTATAATTTTCGGTTTAAGTTTTTGTGAGACTTTTAGTAACTCTGTGACAACGTTCATGGACCCACTGATGTTGTGGTAAATTATATCCATTGTCGCCATAAATTAGGCATGGGGGTTTTGTAGGGCCGGCTCTGCCGGGTCAGGGACTACCAAGCTATCTTGGGGGGCTATTCCTCCTGCTCTATTCCTGGTGGGGCAGTGGTTGTCTCCTGCGAAGTGGGTTGTCTCTTCACAGTTGATGCATCTTCTGATGGTGTGGGAGCAGGGTCTTCCTTTTCCCGCCGTACAGTATAGCTCTTGGCAGCTATGGTCTTTTGTGTAGTGGTCTCCTCTGCAGAACTTACAGGTAGGTGGGAGGCGGCAGTGCATCGCGTGGTTTCCCATTTGTAGGCATCTTGCGCAGCATGTAGACGAGTCTCTCCTTGCGTATCTGACAAAGGTGCATTGTTGCCCGAAGATCACTATGCTGCCTTCTGTTTTCTTGAGTTGCGAGCTGACCCAGTTGTTCATTTCCACCGTTGCTATGATCGACAATTTGTATTTGTTATTTGCCTTAAGGGCTGTTGAGGATTTGATCCACTTGGGTCTGTCTATGACGTGGATGGCTGGGTTGTATTCCAAGATTTCTCTTTCCAGGTCGTTCCAATTGGGTGAGTCTGTGTCCCAGTCAGTGGGTGCCCAGTTTTCGTCGTTTCCTAGTGGGACCATGTGGATGAGGATGTTGACTGTGGGGACATCCGTGACAATGCTGAAGCTGAAAATGTTGATGCCATTCAGTGCTTTTGTTATTGCATTGGAGTCTTGGAGGGCTGGTTCGTCTGGGAGGTCTTGGACAGTGGTAAGTACTAAGTCGTCATTGCGGTTATATTCCATGAAGGCGAATTTGACCCTAGAGGCCCCGTTTATTGTGTCTCTGATTTGGACAATGGAGTGTCCGGCTGCTCCCACTCTCCTTCCTTTTTCTACTGAACGGACTAGGAGTCGTCTCTGTCTTACATGGGGGGTAGAGGGGGCCAAGAGTCCTTGTTCTTGGCTTTTCTTTCCCCTGGTCTTGGGTCTTTTTCCTTTATTCCTTTTAATGAGGACAAAGTTGTCGGTGTCTATTCCTGCTGCCATCATTGCCACGTATGTTTGCTTCTTGTTTGCGGTAGTTGGGTCGTTTGCTTGGGGGGGGTGGGTGGCTATGGGGATGGCTGGGGCAGCCATCCTGGCTTGCTATTGTTGTTGGGTTTTGGGTTTTTGTGCTTGTCTCTGTAGGGGTACTTGGGTTCTTGCTGGCGGGGGTTGTTGGAGTGATGGTGTACTGTGCTATTGGTGTTGGGGGGCATTATTTGTCCAGATAGCTTGCAAGATTCTGGCCTCCATTTGCTCCAATTTCTTGTTGAAGTTGTCTTGCATTGCTGCCAGGAGGAGGGCTACACCTCTATTGGTGGGGGTGGAGTCTCTGGTGCCTATGTGCCTTAGGATATCCTCCGGGGAGTTCACCTTGACGTATTCCTGGAAGAACAGGGCCAGGATGGTGTTCGGGCTCTCCTCGGTAGCTATTTCCTGGGGGTTTGGTTCTTGGGTGGCTTTTCCTTTGCCTTTGTTGGTCTCAGTATTTTTCCTAGTTAGGATACGCACTGAGGGAGAGGAGGATGAGGATGGGGTGGGTCTGACTGTGATGTTTCCAGATGGGGTTCCTGGGATTTCCAGGGGAGAAGAGAATCGTACCCCTCTGGGGAGTTCTTGGGAGGTGGGGGCATGTTGGCTGTCTCCTATACCTGTTCCATCTGAGTTTTGGCCATTTCCGAGTGCCATGGTTGTGTCTTGGGAGGTTTGGGAGTTGGGGACCTCTTCGATGGTTTCACCCATCTGTATGTCTGGCGGGAATGACTGGGGGATTTGGGAGACCGTGATAGGGCTCTCCTGGGAGGGGTGGAAGGAGGAGGCCATGGCTGCCAGGCCTGCAAGGGTTTCCTGGTCTACGGTGTCAACTGTCTCATTTCCGAACACCTTCTCGAGGGTGGTGCGGAAACCTGAATAGGGGGCAGCGATGGGTGGTGCTTCTGCCATTTTGGCCAGTTGTACGAAGCAGGTATCTAGTCATCCTAGTTCCTTTCGCACCGTTGGGAAGTTGCTTCCTGGGGCCACTAATCTGTTGCCAATGTTGATGGTTCTGTTTGTGCAGTTCTGGTTGTGTGATATGACTGAGAACATTGGGAGGAGGGATTGGAGGGATACTCCATGGAGGGAGCCCGGGGGCAAGAGAGAGGGGGAGTAAGGTCTAGGACTCTTGGTGGGGCTTCTATTGCCCAGAGGAGATGGCGGGAGAGGTATGCTGAGAGCTATGCCCTCTCTGGTGGCCTTGCTATAGGGGTGAAAGCTTGGGGCAGCCATGGTTGAGGAAATCAAGTTGGTCTTTGGGCGGAACTTGTTTCCTGAGGTATTTGGAAGCCTTAGGATGGGGCCTTGTGATTGGCACCACACCCAAAGAGAGGATATCGCAGGTGAGGAGGTGGTGTTGTAGAATCAGAGAAAACTCTGACTATACTGGAGGGTGTTGATGATGTGGCAGTAGAAAATGTGAGATGTGACCTAATTTGGTTTGGAAAGTAAAGGGGCTCGATAATTTTTCTTTCAAAAAGTGGGAATTTGTTGGTTGTAACGGATTTCAAGAAAGAAGAGAGAAAGGGTGTCACCTGTAACCTAATTTTCATTCCTATCTAGCCCAAGGTTATGCCCCATTTCACCTAACTAAAGGTATCTAGCTACCGGCATGAGATACTCCCCCAGCCAAGGGCCCCCAAAAGAAATCCAACTCCGCCTAGCCCTCAGTACATCTGGAAAGTACCACCCGTAGAACCCATAGCGGGAATCGCATCTTTACCTCCCCGCAAGGGGAGGTCGACAGGCAACCCCAGGCCGAAGCCCCAGAGGCAGAGGGTCCTAGACAGCTACGGAAAATCTACAATTAAGGAAATCTACCTCCTGGCCACCTGCCATAAATACATCATTAACAGCCCGCCCACTGTCTCGCAACCGCTCCAGCACAAAAGAAGCCCTCCCCAGCAGCCAACCACCCCTCCCAGCGTATCCACAGGTTCAGTCCTCCTCCTCGGGTGTTCCGCTACACTTAGCAGGTACACGGGTGCATAGACTGGGGTGTGGAGCTACTAGTCCAGCTCAAATGGATTTCGTGTGACCCACTATTTATATCCCCCAGATAACGCCTCCAGACCTCCCCTCCTTTGCAGCTAAGAGAAGCAGCCACTGCCAATCCCCAAAAATAGTGTGCCTGGGGGTAAGCCAGGGCTTCCGAAATTTGTGTAACCACACCAAAGCCACTGGAATACGCTGGCTGGAAGTTCCAAGGTGTGGGTGGTAGTTTTGGGGGTCAAAGCCATCCCCTGCAAAGTGGGGAGGTGAAGATACCCCTTGAGTTAGGTTGCCTGGGGGCTACCCAGGACTTACGATGATTGCCCAGAAGAAATAAAAAACTTATCTCCTGGGTCTTATGTACCGGAGGCGGGTAGGGTTCCTCAAAAGGATGTCTAGAATGGTGGCAAAAAAGAATGAAGGGCTATCGGAATCGTGTTCATGTCTGTGCGAGGTGGTGTCGATAAAGAAGGTATGGACTCAGGCCTCAAGAGGCTCCTCGAACTGCGAACTGTAGTCCCAGCCATCTGCCAAAGCAAAAAAGAATGTAGTTCCAGAAAAAGGTGCCTTTGAAGAGGTGGGCAGTGGTGCTCTCAAAGGAGCTTGTATCATGGGCGGCATATCAATAGCCAAAACAAAGGAGAATGAGCCAAAGGCATGAGCCTAAGGTAAGAATAAAGACTTTGAAGCCATCATGAAAATCACTCAAAGGGCGTTGATTGGGTGGACCCCCCTGTAGGCCCCAACAAACCCTAACCCACAAAGATGAAAAAGGGTTGGAAGGGTGCCGCCTGTAACCTAATTTTCATTCTTATCTAGTCCAAGGTTATGACTCGTTTCACCTAACAAAAGGTATCTAACTACCGGCGTGAGATGCTCCCCCCAGCCAAGGGCCCCCTTAAAAAAATTATCCTCCTCTCCGCCTTTCGCCTAACCAATTTTTCATTGTCCCCTCGCCCAACCTTGTACAAATGAAACTCCCCCTCCCCCCGTCCTCATGCCCCTCTCCCCCGTTGTCCCCTTGCCCAACCGTACATAAAAAAACTCCTGCTCCCTTTCTCCATCTCCCCTCAACTAGTATATCCTCCCTGAAAGAAACCCACCCTGTCACCTCCATGCCCAGTGGTCGTGTACATAAGAAAATCTAACTACTAAGAAACCCACCCCGTCATCTCCATGCCCAGTGGTCGTGTACATAAGGAAAATTTAACTACTAAAAGGAAACCCACCCCGTCATCTCCATGCCCAGTGGTCGTGTAATCTAGGAAATCCTACCAAAAGGGAAACCCACCCCGTCATCTCCATGCCCAGTGGTCGTGTACTTTAAGAAATCCAACCATTAAGGAAACCAGCCCCGTCATCTCCATGCCCAGCTGTCGTGTAAATAAGGAAATACTACACCCCAGCATTGCGCCCCTGTGTCTCCGGGCCGCCTTCTTCTCTGCCCCCTCCCACCATGGGCTCCTCTCATTTGGCCTTCCCTTTTCCTGGGGTGTAGCCTGGTTCATGGGTCCTCGCGTGTGCTTCCAGTTTCAGTTTCTCGTGTATCACTGGTTTCCTGTAGAGGTCGCATGGTGTCATTTTCTTTTTCCTTTTTTCCCTTGCTTTGGGCTGTGAGGTGGGGATGTTAATCCCTGCTTTCGCGGTTTGGGCCATGTTGACGTATGCTCTGTGTTTCTGGGGGGCCGTCAGTTCCCTTTTGAGTGAGTCCGGCCATGTATCCATCCACTCTAGTATGGCCTTGTGGTCTCTGGCGTCATGGAGTTTGGCTTTTATTGGCGCAACTATTCCACATCTTTCCATCAGGTGTTCTCCTGTGATTATATCTCTGCCGCAGGGGCAATCTCACTGTGTCCCCTTGGTGTCTTGGTATGGCCATGCTGCCGTCACCTTCAGGTAAAGGAGTTTTTTGAACTGGAGTCTCGTCGTTGTCCTCCAGTGTTTGTAGCTTCTTCTCGGTTTGCCCTTGTATCTGATTTTCTCCTCCTTGATGCTCTTCTCCCAATTCTCGAGGAGGTGTTCTTTCAGGTTGGACTTTCCCAGTTTCAGGTTGTGAGCGTTTTCGATTATCGTCTTTGCTCCGGTTTCGTCCTTCCATTGTTCTGTCCATTCTGTTGGTCTGCCTAGGCAATGTGCCCTGAGGCAGAGGAGGTTGTGTCTATGGTCCGTGTAAATGCGGAGGGGGACGATGCCTGTTTCTGCGAAGATTGCCGTCAAGGGGGCTTTCTTTTCGAGTCCGAAGGTACATCGCGTGATCTTATTGAGGGCCTTTTGCACTGCGTTGATCCCCGTGACTGTTCCCCATGTTTCTATTGCGTAGGTAAGCTGGGGAAGGATAAGGCCCTGTATGAGTCAGAGTGTAGTCCATACGTTGAGGCCTCTTTTTTCATATCTGTTTGTCATTGCCTTGACGAAAAAGCTTGTTTTGTTGGCTTTGGCTATCCAGTGCATTGTGTGGGCTCTCCATTTGAAGTCTGGTGAGATAAAGTACCCTAGCCATCTCATGACCTCCTTTTCCAGTGCCTCTACGCTTCCTATCTTGGGGTGGAGGTGCTTGTCCTGAGGGGTTTTTATGTGGATACGTTCTGTTTTGAGAGTGGAGAGGTTGTAGCCGTGTTCCTGGCACTTGTTGTTAACCTGGTCTAGCATTTCTTTGTGGGCTGTTTGTCCTATGTCCAGGTTCCTATATGCCGTGGCCACCAGGATGTCATCCACGTACATTAGGAGTCTGGTAGTTGTCCCAGGGAGTCTGCATGGTTCAATAGCTATTATCTCTCTTATGCTTATGAGGAACAGAATGGGGGATAGGGGTGAGCCTTGGGGGGTGCCCTTGTCTGTGGTGAATGCCCTCGAGCACTTTCCGTTGAATCTGTAGGCAGTACTTCTCCCTGCGGCCCAGTGTCTAATCCATTGCCCCAGGTGTGCATCTCTTTTTCCCACGGTATTGCACACTTCTTCCATTCTCAGGTGGTCGAATCCTCCCTCTATGTCCAGGGCAGTCAGGCAAGCGTATGGTTGTTTGGAGGTCGTTAGCATATCGTTAAGTGCTTGGATCACATCGGTTGTCCCATTGTTTTTCCTTCCTCCGAACATGTTGGGCGTCAGGAGTTCCAGCTTCGCTAACCTTGTCACTGCCGCTCTCTCCAGCACCTTTGCCAGGATGGACTGGAGCTGTATGGGTCTCCAGCTCTTTGCTTTCATGTAGGTTTCTTTTTTCTCCTTTTTTATTAGGATCGTGTTGCTTGTTTTCCAGCTGTCTGGGATACCCTCTTTCCATGCTCTGTTCATCATATCTGTGAATAGTGTTTCCCTGCATTTTCTGAACTCCTTGATCGCTCTCCCGGGGATAAGGTCTGGGCCTGTTGCTGCTCTGTTCGGGGTAGCCTTCAGGGCGGTGTCGAGAAGCCCGATATCCAGCTCCGAGGGGGTTGCCTTAGGGGTTTCCAGGTTGCATTTGTGTTCTCCTCCGTACAGGGCTGTATGTAATTCTTCTGCTATGTGGCTATGCTCGGCTGCTATACTTCCATCTTTTCTGGTTAGGGCTGGTATCAGTTGTTTGGTGACTCTGGGCTTAACACTTCTAAAACATTCCGGGTCAGTCTCCTCTTGCAGTGCCTTACCGTTTGCCCGCAGTTTAGCCTCCGCAATGCTTTGCCTGTATTTCCTCCTTTTGTCTCTTATGGTGGGGCATCGGGGGTTGTTCCTTATTTCCTTCAACAGGTCTTTCCTAGCCTTCAAGAGTTCCTCATTCCAGAATGCTCTCGCATTGTCTTTCGCTCTCGGGGTGTGCTTTACGATGATTTCGGTTAACTTCTTCTGAATGTAGGCCGGGTCGTCATTGTTCTCTAGGAGGAGTGGTTCTGTCCTTATTCCATCCCAGTTGGCTTTATCATACCTTAGAGGTCTGAGTTGCGACTTCCTCCAGGGTATTCTTGTACTTATCATCAGGGCTGTGTGGTCTGCTGATGGCATTAGGACGTTGTTGACTCGGAGGTTGTGGTGTCTATCAGCGATTACCAGGTCTATCGTTGTTCCCGTCGGGTGTTAGTTCGATGGCGGGTGAGTTATCGTATAGGGGTTGGCTATTGTCAGTCCTCTCTCTGCTATCCATGCCCGTAGCTTGTTGCCTGCTGTGTTGGACCACCCTGATGACCAGGCTGGGTTGGTAGCGTTAAGGTCTCCGATTATTATGTTGCTGCTGCCTCTGTGCCATTTGTCATTGTGGTCGAGGTTGTAGGTCATCATTTCGGTTGTGTTGTTTCTCTTAAAGCTGTGTGGTCTTTGGTAGCCTATCGTGATTTCGGTGCCTCCTGTCTATAATGTGAGAAATTGGGAATTAACTCTTTCAATCACGAACATGTATGCGTATTCGTTCTTAATGTAGGTAGCACAGCCCCATTTTACTGCTTTTGTGTCAGCATAACATGTGTAACCTTCTATGTGTATCCAGTTATCGTTTTCAAGGGGGCATTCTGCTAATGCTATAACCTTTGGTTTAAGTTTTTGTGAGACATTCAATAACTCTGTGACAATGTTCATGGACCCGCTGACATTGTGATAAATTATATCGGTTTTCGCCATAAATTAGTCATGGGGGTTTTGTAGGGGCAGCTCTGCCGGACCGGGAACTACCAAGCTGTCTTGGGCGGGTATTCCTCCTGCTCTATTCCTAGTAGGGCAGTGGTTGTCTCCTGCAAAGTGGGTGGTTTCTTCGCAGTTGGTGCATCTTCTGATGGTGTGGGAACAGGGTCTCCCCTTCCCAGCTATACAATATAGTTCTGGGCATCCATGGTCCTTTGTGTGGTGGTCGCCTCTGCAGTACTTGCAGATGGGTGGTAGGCGGCAGTGCACTGCATGGTGTCCCATCTGTAGGCATCTTGCGCAGCAGGGGGAGGAGTCCCTTCTCGCGTACCTAATGAAGGTGCATCTCTGTCCAAAGATTGCCATGCTGCCTTCTATTTTCTTTAGCTGGGAGCTGACCCAATCATTCATTTCCACTGTCGCTATGACTGATGATTTGAATTTGTTGTTTGCCTTAAGGGCTGTTGGGGACCTGATCTATTTGGGCCTATCTATAATGTGGATGGCTGGGTTGTAGTCCGAGATTTCTCTTTCTAAATCGTTCCAGTTTGGTGTGTCGGTGTTCCAGTCCGTGGGTGCCCAATTTTCATCGTTTCCCAGTGGCACCTTGTGGATAAGGATGTTGACTGTGGGTACATCAGTGATGATACTAAAGCCGAAGATGTCAATGCCATTCAGGGCTTTGGTGATTGCGTTTGAGTCTTGTAGGGCTGGTTCCGCTGGGAGGTCTTGGACTGTGGTAAGTACAAGGTCGTCGTTGCGGTTGTATTCTGCAAAGGCAAACTTGACTCTGGAGGCCCCATTAACTGCATCTCTGATTTGGACTGTTGAGCGTCCAGCTGCTCCCACTCTCCTGCCTTTGTCCACTGAGCGGATTAGAAGCCTTCTTTGCCTTGCATGTGGGGTGGAGGGGGCTGGGGGTCCTTGTTCCCGCTCTTTGGCCACTGTTGCTGGTCCTTTTCCCTTGTTTCTCTTGACCAGGACGAAGTCATCAGTGCTTATGCCTGCCGCTGTCATTGCCGCATATGTCTGCTTCTTGCTCGTTGTGTCTGGGTTGTTTGTCCAAGAGGGGTGGGTGCTTCTGGGGATAGCCGGGGCTGGTGCCTTGGCCTGTTGTTGCTGTTGGGCTTGGGGTCTCAGCGGTTATCTCTGTTGGGGGGTTTGGGTTTTCGTCGGTGGGGCTTGTTGGGGTGCCAGGGTGTTCTGTTGGTGTTGGGGGGCCGAGTTTGTCCTGATTGCTTCCAGGATTCTGGCCTCCATCTGTTCTAATTTCCTATTGAAGTTGTCCTCCATTGCTGCTAGGAGGAGGGCCATTCCTCCATTGGTGGGGGTCGAGTCTCTGGTTCCTATGTGTTTCAGGACTTCTTCTGGGGTGTTCATTTCTATACGCTCCTGGAAGAACAGGGCTAGGATGGTGTTTGGGCTCTCCCTGGTAGCCGTTTCTTGGGTGCTCGTTTCTTGGGTGGCTTTCCCTTTTCCCTTGTTATTCTCGGTGTTTTTCCTGGTAAGGATGCGTACTGAGGGTGGTGAGGATGAGGACAGGCCTGGTCCGGCTGTAGCGTTTCCGGACGGGGTTCCTTGGATCTCTAGGGGGGATGAAAACCGTACTCCTCTGGGGAGTTCTTGGGACGTGGGGGCATGCTGGCTGTCCCCTATGCCTGTTCCATCTGAGTTTTGGCCGTTTCCTAGTGCCATAGCGGTGTCTTTGGGGGTCTGGGAGTCGGGGACCTCTATGGTGGTCTCGCCCATCTGAATGTCTGGGGGGGACGATTGAGGAATTTGGGAGACCGTGACGGGGCTCTCCTGAGAGGGGTAGAAGGAGGAGGCCATGGCAGCCAGTTCTGCAAGTGTTTCTTGGTCTACTGTATCTACCGTTTCATTCCCAAACACTTTCTCGAGGGTGGTGCAGAAGCCTGGGAAGGGGGCGGTGATAGGCAGTGCTTCTGCCATTTTGGCCAGCTGAACGAAGCAGGTGTCTAGGCATCCTAGTTCTTTCTGTACCATTGGGAAGTTGCTTCCTGGGGCTACTATTCTGTTTCCGACATTAATGGCTCTGTTCGTGCAATTCTGGTTGTGCAAGATGACCGAGAATATCGGGAGGAGGGATTGGAGGTACACTCTGTGAGGGGAGCCCGGGGGCAAGAGGGAGGGGGAGTAGGGCCTGGGGCTATTCGTGGGGCTTCTGTTGCCCAAAGGAGATGGTGGGAGGGGCGTGTTGAGAGCTATGCTCTCTCTGGTGGCCTTGCTATAGGGGTGAAAGCCCTGGGCAGCCATGGTGGAGGAAATCAAGTTGGTCTTTGGGCGGAACTTGTTTCCTGGGGTGTTTGGAAGCCTTAGGATGGGGCCTTATGATTGGCTCCACACCCAAAGGGAGGATATCGTAGGTGAGGGAGTGGTGTTGTAAAGTCAGTGAAAACTCTGACTATACCGCAGGATGTTGGTGATGTGGCAGTAAAAAATGTGAGATGTGACTAAATTTGGTGTGGAAAGTAAGGGGGCTCGATAACTTTTCTTTCAAAAAGTGGGAATTCGTTGGTTGTAACGGATTTCAAGAAAGAAGAGAGAAAGGGTGCCGCCTATAACCTAATTTTCATTCTTATCTAGTCCGAGGTTATGCCCTGTTTCACCTAATTAAAGGTATCTAACTACCGGCGTGAGATACTCCCCCCAGCCAAGGGCCCCCTTAAAGAAAAATTTATCCTCCTCTCCGCCTATTGCCTACCCAATCTTTCGTTGTCCCCTCGCCCAACCTGTACAAATGAAACTCCCTCTCCCCCATCATCCCATCCCTCACCCCTGTTGTCCCCTTGCCCAATGGTACAAAAAAAACTCCAGCTCCCTATCTCCTCTCTTCTCCTCAATCCATTTTTATATCCAACTTAAAGAAAACCCACCCCGTCATCTCCGTGCCCAGTGATTGTGTACTCAAGGAAATCTAACTACTAAAGAAACCCACCCCATCATCTCCATGCCCAGTGGTCGTGTACTCTAGGAAATCTAACTACTAAAGAAACCCACCCTGTCATCTCCATGCCCAGTGGTCATGTACTCTAGGAAATCCAGTAACTAAGGAAACCAGCCCCATCATCTCCATGCCCAGCTGTCGTGTACCTAAGGAAATACTAACCCCCCAGCATTACGCCCCTGGGTCGCCAGGCATTCTCTTCTCTGCCCTCTTCCGCCTTGGGCTCTCCTCATTTGGCTCTTGCCCCCCCAGGGGTGTAGCCTGGTACGCGGGTCCTTGCGTGCACTTCCAGTTTCAGTTTCTCGTGTATCACTGGTTGCCCGCAGAGGTCGCATGGTGTCATCTTCTTTTTCTTTTTCTTCCTGGCCTCCAGTTGCGAGGTGGGGATGTTAATTCCGGCCGTTGTGGTTTGCGCCATGTTCACGTAGTCGTCATGCTTCTGGAAAGCCATGGGTTCTCTTCTGAGCGAGTCTGGCCAGGTGTCCATCCACTCCAATATAGCTTTATGGTCTTTAGTGTCGTGGAGTTTGGCCTTCATCGGCGCCACGATTCCACACCTTTCCATCAGGTGTTCCCCTGTGATTATGTCTCTGCCACAGGGGCAGTCTCGACGCACTCCCTTGGTGTCCTGGTAGGGCCACGCCGCTGTTGCTTTCAGGTAAAGGAGCCTTCTGAATTGGACTCTGGACGTTGTCCTCCAGTGTTTGTAACTTCTCCTCGGTTTGCCTTTGTACCTGATCTTTTCCCCCTCGATGCTCTTGTTCCAGTTCTCGAGGGCGTGTTCTTTCAGGTTGGACTTTCCCAGTTTAATGTTGTGCGCATTTTCGATAATCGCTTTGGCTCCGGTTTTTTCCTTCCATTGCTTCATCCATTCTGTCAGTCTGTCTAGGCAGTGGGCCCTGAGGCTGAGGAGATTGTGTCTGTGGTCTGTATACAAGTGAAGGGGCATTATTCCGGTTTCCGCGAAGATTGCCGTTAGGGGGGTTTTCTTTTCGAGTCCGAAGGCGCAGCGTGTGATCTTGTTGAGGGCCTTTTGTGCCACGTCTATCTCTGTGACTGCTCCCCATACCTCTATCCCGTAGGTTAGCTGGGGGAGTATTAGGCCTTGTATGAGCCGGAGTGTGGTCCACGCGTTGAGGCCTCCTTTTTCGTACCGGTTTGTCATGGCTTTCACGAAGAAGCTCGTCTTGTTGGCTTTGGCCATCCAGTGCATTATGTGGGCCTTCCATTTGAAGTCTGGCGAGATAAAATATCCAAGCCACCACATAACTTCCTTTTCTGGAGCTTCTATGCTTTCTATTTCTGGGTGGAGGTGTTTTTCTCGGGGGGTTTTTATGTGGATACGTTCCGTCTTGAGCGGGGAGAGGTTGTAGCCATGGTTTTGGCATTGCTTGTTGACTTCATCCAGTACTTCCTGGTGGGCTATCTGTCCTATATCTGGATTTCTGTATGTTGTGGCCACTAGGATATCGTCCACGTATGTCAGGAGCTTGGTGGTGGTTCCGGGGAGTCTGCGGGGTTCTGTCACGGTTACTTCACGTATGCTTATGAGAAACAAAATGGGGGATAGGGGTGAGCCTTGGGGGGTGCCTTTGTCCGTGGCGAATGCTTTCGAGCACTTCCCCTTGAATCTGTAGGCAGTGCTTCTTTCTGCGGCCCAGTGCCTGATCCACTGTCCCAAGTGGGCTTCTTTCTTTTCTATTGTGTCGCACACCTCCTCCATCCTCAGGTGGTCAAATCCTCCCTCAATGTCCAGGGCGGTCAGACAAGCGTACAGTTGTTTGGAGGTTGCTCGCAGGTCGTTGAGTGCTTGGATCGCATCTGTCGTCCCATTGTTCTTCCTCCCCCTGAACATGTTGGGTGTCAACAGGTCCAGTTTCACTATCCGGATCACTGCCGCTCTCTCTAATACCTTAGCGAGGATGGATTGGAGTTGAATGGGTCTCCAACTCTTGGCTATTGTGTAGGATTCTTCCTTTTCCTTTTTTATTAGCATAGTGTTGCTTGTTTTCCAGCTGTTCGGGATGCCCTCGGCCCAGGCTCTGTTCATCACGTCCGTGAACAGCGTTTCCCTACATTTTCTGAATTCTTTAATTGCTCTGCCGGGGATGAGGTCCGGTCCTGCTGCTGCTCCATTCGGGGTTGCTTTTAGTGCTGTATCTAGGAGCCCGATGTCCAATTTCGTTGGGTCCGCCCTTGGGTTCACTAGATTGCGTCTGTGTTCTCCTCTGTACAGGGCTGTGTGCAGTTCTTCCGCTATGTGGCTGTGTTCCGCCGCGATGCTTCCGTCTCCCCTGGTCAGGGCTGGTATCGGCTGCTTGGTGACCCTGGGTTTGACACTTCTGAAACATTCCGGGTCAGTTTCTTCCTGCAGTGCTTCACTGTTTGCTTGCAATTTAGCCTTAGCGATATCCTTCCTGTATTTCTTTTTCTTTTCTCTTAAGGTGGGGCAGTGGGGGTCATCTCTTATATCCTTTAGTAGCTCCTTCCTTGCTTTAGCGAGTTCCTTGTTCCAGAAAGCTCTCGCGTTATCTCTTGCTCTCGGGGTGTGCCTTAAGATAATTTCTGTTAGTTTTTTTTGGATGAAGGCTGGGTCATCATTGTTTTCTAGGAGTAGCAGTTCCGTCCTTATTCCGTCCCAGTCAGCCTTGTCGTATCTCAGGGGTTTGAGTTGTGTTTTCTTCCAGGGTATCCTCGTCCTTATCATTAGCGCTGTGTGGTCTGCCGTTGGCATCAAGACGTTGTTGACACGGAGGTCATGGTATCTGTCGGAGATTACCAGGTCTATCGTTGTTCCTGTTGGGTGCTGGTGTGATGGCAGGTGGGTTACCGTGTAGGGGTTGGCCACCATCAGTCCTCTCTCTGTCATCCAGCTCCGCAGTTTGCCGCCTGCCGTGTTTGACCATCCCGATGACCAGGCTGGGTTGGTGGTGTTGAGGTCTCCAATTATTATGTTGCTGCTCCCTTTGTGCCATTCGTTATTGTGGTCGAGGTTGTGAGCCATCATCTCGAATGTGTTATTTCTTTTGTAGCTGTGCGGTCTCTGGTATCCTATGGTGATTTCTGTGCCTCCTGTCCATAGTGTAATAAATTGGGTATTAACTCTTTCTATTACGAACATGTGCGCGTATTCGTTTTTAATGTAGGTGGCACAGCTCCATTTTACTGCTTTCGTGTCAGCATAACATGTGTAACCTTCTATGTGTATCCAGTTATCGTTTTCGAGGGGGCATTCTTCTAATGCTATAATTTTTGGTTTAAGTTTTTGTGAGACTTTCAGTAACTCTGTGACAACGTTCATGGACCTGCCAACGTTGTGGTAAATTATATCAGTTGTCACCATAATTAGTCATGGGGGTTTTGTAGGCGGGCCGGCGTTGCCTGATTGGGGACTACCAAACTGTCCTCTAGGGCTATCTCTGGTCCTCTAGCTCTGCTCCTAGTCGGGCAGTGGTTGTCTCCTGCAAAGTGGGTGGTTTCTTGGCAGTTTGTGCACCTCCTGATGGTGTGTGAGCATGGTTTCCCTCTTCCCGATGTGCAGTACAGTTCCGGGCAGTCGTGGTCCTTGGTGTGATGGTCACCTTTGCAGAACTTGCAGGTAGGCGGGAGGCAGCAGTGCACTGCATAGTGGCCCATTTGCAGGCACCTCTGGCAGCATGTGGATGAGTCTCTCCTGGCGTATCTGATGAAGGTGCACTGTTGTCCGAAAATCACCATATTGCCTTCTGGCTTCTTGAGCTGGGAGCTGACCCAGTTGTTCATTTCCACTGTTGCAATAACTGAGGATTTGAACTTGTTGTTTGCTTTGAGGGCTGTTGGGGACCTGATCCATTTGGGCCTGTCTATGATGTGGATGGCTGGGTTGTATTCCGAGATTTCCCTTTCCAGGTCGCTCCAATTGGGTGAGTCTGCGTCCCAGTCCGTGGTCACCCAGTCCTCATCATTCCCTAGCGGGACTTTGTGGATGAGGATGTTGACTGTGGGGACATCCGTGACGATGCTAAACCCAAAGATATCGATCCCATTCAGTGCCTTTGTTATTGCGTTGGAGTCTTGGAGGGCTGGTTCTGCCGGGAGGTCCTGGACCGTAGTGAGCACTAAGTCGTCGTTGCAGTTATACTCCGCAAAGGCGAATTTGACCCTAGAGGCCCCATTTATCGCGTCTCTGATCTGGATGGTAGAGCGTCCAGCTGCTCCCACTCTTCTGCCCCTTTCCACCAAGCGGATCAGTTGTCGTCTTTGTCTTGCGTGGGGGGTGGAGGGGGCTGAGGGTCGCTGCTCTTGGTTCTTCTCCCCTCCAGTCGCGGGCCCTTTTCCCTTGTTTCTTTTGACGAGAACGAAGTTATCCGTGTCTATTCCGGCTGCTGTCATCGCCGCGTATGTTTGTTTGGCCATGGCGGGCTTTTCCATGGTAGTGGGGCGGCTGTCTCTGGGGATTGCCGGGGCTGGGCTCTTTTCTTTGGCTTGTTGGGCTGGTTTTGGTGCAGGTTTGGGTTGGGGTGTTTGGTCCCTTACTGCCGGGCGCTGCTGCTGTTGTTGCATTTGCGTTTGTTGGGGTCTCGGAGCCTGTCGTGGTGCCTCCCGGGTTTCTCTTATTGCTTCCATAATTCTCGCCTCCATCTGGTCCATCCTCTCCTTGAAGGTGTGCTCCATTGCTGCCAGGAGGATCGTGATTCCTCCGTTCGTGGGTGTGGCTTCCCTTTGGCCTATGTGCTCCAGGATGTCTTCTGCGGAGTTGATTTCCACTGTTTCCCCGAGGTAGAGTGGGGCTAGGATGGTCCTTGGGCTCTCCTGGGTGGTTGTGCTCTGAGAGCTGGCCTCCTGGAGTGCCTTTCCTTTACCTTTGTTGTTTTCCATGTTCTTTTTTGTCAGAATCCTGACCGAGGAAGAAGAGGAAGAAGTCGGTGCTGGTTCTACCATGAGGTTGCCGGAGGGGGTCCCCGGGATCTCTAGGGGGGACGAAAACCGTACCCCTCTCGGGAGTTCTTGGAAGGTGGGGGCGTGCCGGCTGTCCCCTATGCCTGTGCCATCCGAGTTTTGGCCATTTCCTAGTGCCATGGTGGTGTCTTTGGAGGTTTGGGAGTCAGGGACTTCTATGTTTGTTTTGCCCATCTGTATGTCTAGGGGGGATGACTGTGGGATTTGGGAGACCGTAACTGGGCTCTCCTGGGAGGGGTGGAAGGAGGAGGCCATGGCAGCCAGTCCTGCGAGGGTTTCTTGGTCGACCGCGTCGATTGTTTCATTCCCGAACACTTTCTCGAGGGTAGTACGGAAGCCTGGAAAGGGGGAGGCGATCGGAGGAGCTTCCGCCATCTTGGCCAGTTGTACAAAACAGGTGTCTAGGCACCCTAGTTCTTTCTGTACCATCGGGAAGTTGCTTCCCAGGGCCACTATTCTGTTGCCAACATTAATGGCCCTGTTTGCACAGTTCCGGTTGTACGAGATGACTGAGAACATTGGTAAGAGGGATTGGAGGGACACTCTGTGAGGGGAGCCTGGGGGCAAGAGGGAGGGAGAGTAAGGCCTGGGGCTCTTGGTGGGGCTTCTGTTGCCCAAAGGAGATGGTGGGAGGGGTGTGTTGAGAATCATGTTCTCTCTGGTGGCCTTGCTATAGGGGTGAAAGCCCTGGGCAGCCATGGTGGAGGAAATCAAGTTGGTCTTTGGGTGGAACTTGTTTCCTGGGGTGTTTGGAAGCCTTAGGATGGGGCCTTATGATTGGCTCCACACCCAAAGGGAGGATATCGTAGGTGAGGGGGTGGTTGTTGTAAAGTCAGTGAAAACTCTGACTATACCGGAGGATGTTGGTGATGTGGCAGTAAAAAATGTGAGATGTGACCAAATCAGGTGTGGAAGGTAAGGGGGCTCGATAGTTTTTCCTTCAAAAAGTGGGAATTCGTTGGTTGTAATGGATTTCAAGAAAGAAGAGAGAAAGGGTGCCGCCTGTAACCTAATTTTCCATTCTTTCTAGTCCGAGGTTATGCCTCATTTCACCTAACTAAAGGTATCTAACTACCAGCATGAGATACTCCCCCCAGCCAAGGGCCCCCTGAAAGAAATCCACCTCCTGGCCACCTGCCACAAATGCATCATTAACAGCCCTCCCGCTGCCTTGCTAAACCTCCACCAAAAGAAAACCCCTCCCCAGCAGCCAGCCACCCCTCCCGGCATATCCACAGGTTCGGTCCTCCTCCTCAGGTATTCCACCATACTTAGCGGGTACACGGGCGCATAGACAGGGACACGGGGCCAAGCGAGCAGGCCGGTTTCAAACGTCCCGCTTATTGTTACCCATGAAACCAAGATAACTCCTCCGGACCTCCCCTCCTTTGCAGCCAGCAAAAACAGCCACCACCAATCCCCAAAAATAGCATGCCTAGGGGTGAGCCAGGGCTTCCAAAATTCGTGTAACCACACCAAGGCTGCTGGAATATGCCAGTCAGAAGTTCCGAGGTGTGGGTGATAATTTTGGGAGTCAAAGCCATCCCCCCGAGGGAGGAGGTGAAGACACCCCGTGGATTGGGATTGCCTGGGGGTTGCCTAGGACTTACGCTGATGATTGCCTAGGAGAAACAAAAAACTCAACTCCTAGGTCTTACGTGCTGAAGGGTGGTCATGGGTCCCTAAAAAGGGCGGTCTGGAACAATCACAAAAAGGAATGAAAGGCTATCGAAATCGTGTTCGTGTCTTTACTAGGCAGTGTCGATAAAAAAATAAGGACTCGGGCCTCACGAGGCTCCTCGAACCGCGAACTGTAGTCCCAGCCATCTGCCAACGCAAAAGAGAATGTGGTTCCAGAAAAGGGTGCCTTTGAAGAGGCGAGCAGTGGTGCTCTTGAGAGAGCTCATAACATAAGCGGCGTATCAATAGCCGGAACAAAGGAAAGCGAGCCAAAGATGTGAGCCTAAGGTAAGAATAAAGACTTTGAAGCCATCGTGAAAATCGCTCAAAGGGCGTTGATTGGGTGAACCCCCCTGCACTCAGCAGACAGCCCTAACTCACAAAGTTGAAAAGAGGTTGAAAGGGTGCCGCCTGTAACCTAGTTTTCATTCTTATCTAGTCCGAGGTTATGCCTTGTTTCACCTAACAAAAGGTATCTAACTACCGGCGTGAGATACTCCCCCCAGCCAAGGGCCCCCTTAAAGAAATTTATCCTCCTCCCCACCTGTTGCCTAGCCAATTTTCGTTGTCCCCTCGCCCAACCTTTACAAATAAAACTCCACTCCCCCCTGTCCGCCTGCCCCTCACCTCCGTTGTCCCCTTGCCCAACCGTACATAAAAAACTCCTGCCACCTATCTCCCCTCCCCCTTGGCTATTTATCCTTCAAACATAAACCGGAAACCCACCCCGTCACCTCCGTGCCCAGTGGTCGTGTACTCTAGGAAATCCAACTACCAATGAAACCCACCCCGTCATCTCCATACCCAGTGGTCATGTACTCTAGGAAATTTAACTACTAATAAAACCCACCCTGTCACCTCCGTGCCCAGTGGTCGTGTACTCTAAGAAATCCTACTACAAAAAGGAACTCGCCCCGTCACCTCCATGCCCAGCGATTGTGTACTTTAGGAAATCCAACCAGTAAGGAAACCAGCCCCGTCATCTCCATGCCCAGCTGTCATGTAAATAAGGAAATACCATCCCCCCAGCATTGCGCCCCTGGGTCGCCAGGCCGCCTTCCTCTCTGCCCTTTTCCGCCATGGGCTCTTCTCATTTGGCCTTTCCCCTGCCTGGGGTGTAGTCCGGCTCATGGGTCCTCGCGTGCGCCTCCAGTTTCAGTTTCTCATGTATCACTGGTTTTCTGCAGAGGTCGCATGGCGTCATCTTCTTTGGCCTTTTTCCCCTCTTTACCTGGGGTTGTGAGGTGGGTATGTTGATACCTGCCGTTGTGGTCTGGGCTTTGTTAACGTATGCCTGGTGCTTTTGGACAGCAGTCGGTTCTCTTCTGAGCGAGTCTGGCCAGGTGTCCATCCACTTCAGTATGGTCCCGTGGTCTCTAGTGTCGTGGATCTTGGCCTTTATCGGCTTGACTATGCTGCATCTTTCCATCAGGTGTTCCCCTGTGATTATATCCTTGCCACAGGGGCAGTCCCGTCATGTCCCTGTGGTGTCCTGGTACAGCCATGCCGCCGTTGCCTTTAGGTAGAGGAGTTTTCTGAACTGGTGTCTGGTCGTTTTCCTCCAGTGTTTGTAGCTCCTCCTTGGTTTGCCCTTGTATCTGATTTTCTCCCCTTCGATGTTTCTAGTCCAGTTCTCGAGGAGGTGTTCTTTCAGGTTGGATTTCCTTAGCTTCATGTTGTGGGCGTTTTCGATAATCTTCCCTGCTCCCATCTTGTCCTTCCATTGTTTTGTCCATTCTGTTGGCCTGTCTAAGCAGTGGGCCCTAAGGCAGAGGAGTTGTGTCTGTGGTCAGTGTAGATCCTGAGGAGGACGATGCCGGTTTCCACGAAGATCGCCGTTAGGGGGGTTTTCTTTTCTAGCCCGAAGGCACAGCGCGTAATCTTGTTGAGGGTCTTTTGCGCTGCGTCTATTTCTGTGGTTGCTCCCCATACTTCTATTCCATAGGTCAGTTGGGGGAGGATTAAGCCTTGTATAAGTCGGAGTGTGGTCCATGCGTTAAGGCCTCCTTTTTCGTATCGGCTAGTCATCGCTTTGACAAAAAAGCTTGTTTTATTGGCTTTGTTTATCCAGTGCATTGTGTGGGCCTTCTATTTGAAATCCGGTGATATGTAGTACCTTAGCCACCGCATGACTTCTTTTTCCGGCCCCTCTGTGTTTCTTACCTTCGGGTGGAGGTGTTTCTCCGGGGGGGTTTTTATGTGGATGCGTTCCGTCTTGAGTGGGGAGAGGTTGTAGCCGTGATCTTGGCATCCGCTGTTAACCTTATCCAGCGTGTCTTGGTGGGTGATTTGTCCTATATCCAGGTTTCTGTACGTGGTGGCCACTAGGATGTCGTCAACGTATGTCAGGAGCTTAGTGGTTGTTCCGGGTAGCTTACGGGGTTCGATAGCGGTTATTTCCCTTATGCTTACGAGGAATAGGATGGGGGATAGTGGTGAGCCTTGAGGGGTGCCCTTGTCCATGGCGAATGCCTTTGAGTGTTTCCCGTTAAATCTGTAGGCGGTGCTCCTCCCTGCGGCCCAGTGTCTGACCCATTGTCCTAGGTGGGCGTCTTTCCCTTCTATTGTGTCACATACCTCCCTCATTCTCAGGTGGTCCAAACCTCCCTCGATGTCTAGTGCTGTCAGGCAGGCGTATGGTTGTTTGGAGGTTGTCAGCATGTCGTTAAGGGCTTGGATCGCGTCTGTTGTACTGTTGTTTTTCCTTCCACCAAACATGTTGGGCGTTAGCAAGTCTAGCTTTGCGATCCTTACCACTGCCGCTCTTTCTATGACCTTCGCGAGGATGGACTGGAGTTGGATGGGTCTCCAGCTCTTGGCTATCGTGTAGGTTTCCTTCTTTTCCTTTTTGATTAGGATTGTGTTGCTCGTTTTCCAGCTGTCCGGGATACCCTCGGTCCAGACTCTGTTCATCATGTTGGTAAACAGCGTTTCTCGGCACCTCCTGAGTTCCTTGATCACCCTTCCGGGTATGAGGTCCGGGCCTGTTGCTGCTCCGTTCGGGGTGGCTTTCAGGGCGGTGTCTAGGATTCCGATGTCCAGTTTGGTGGGAGTTGCTTCCGGAGTTTCTTGGTTTCTTTTGTGTTCTCCCCCATATAGGGCCGTGTGTAGTTCTACCGCTATGTAGCTGTATTCTGCTGCAATGCTTCCATCCTTTCTGGTCAGGGCCGGTATCGGTTGTTTGGTTACTCTGGGTTTGACGCTCCTGAAACATTCTGGGTCGGTCTCCTCTTGCAGTGCTTCACTGTTAGCTCTCAGTTTTGCCTCCGCTATGTCTTTCCTATATTTCTTTCTCTTGTCTCTTAAGGTGGGGCATTGGGGATTATTCCTAATGTTCTTCAGCAATTCTGTCCTAGCCTTAGAGAGTTCTGCGTTCCAGAAAGCTCTTGCATTGTCTCTTGCTCTTGGGGTGTGCCTTAGGGTGATTTCGGTTAACTTTTTCTGAATGAGGGTTGGGTCGTCGTTGTTTTCCAAGAGTAGCAGCTCTGCCCTTATCCCGTCCCAGTTGGCCTTGTCATATCTTAGCGGTCTGAGTTGTGACTTCCTCCAGTGTATCCTTGTGCTGATCATTAGTGCCATGTGGTCCGCCGATGGCATTAAGGTGTTTTTGACTTGGAGGTTGTGGTGTCTATCGCTGATTACTAGGTCTATCGTTGTCCCTGTTGCGTGTTAGTTTGATGGGGGGTGAGTTATCATATAGGGGTTGGCTACTGTCAGTCCTCTTTCTGCCATCCACCTTCGCAGCCTGCCTCCTGCTGTGTTGGACCATCCTGGCGACCATGCTGGGTTGGTTGTGTTGAGATCTCCAATTATTATGTTGCTACTTCCTTTGTGCCATTCGTTATTGTGGTCGAGGTTGTAGGTCATCATGTCGGTTATGTCGTTTCTTTTGAAGCTGTGGGGTCTTTGGTAGCCTATTGTGATTTCCGTACCATTGGTCCATAGCGTTAGAAATTGCGAATTAACTCTTTCTATTACGAACATATGTGCATATTCGTTTTTGATATACGAGGCACAGCCCCATTTTGTTGCCTTGGTGTTGGCATAACATGTGTAACCTTCTATGTGTATCCAGTTATCATTTTCGAGGGGGCATTCTGCTAATGCTATAATTTTCGGTTTAAGTTTTCATGAGACTTTTAGTAACTTTGTGACAATGATCATAGACCTGCCGACATTGTGGTAAATTATATCAATGGTCACTATAAAATTAGTCATAGGGGGTTTGTAGGGGCGGCTCTGCCGGACCGGGGACTACCAAGCTGTCTTGGGGGTCTACCCCTCCTGCTCTGCCTCTAGTGGGGCAGTGGTTGTCTCCTGTGAAGTGTGTCGTCTCTTCGCAGTTGATACATCTTCTGATGGTGTGGGAGCAGGGTCTCCCTTTTCCCTGCTGTGCAGTATAGTTCTGGGCAGCCGTGGTCTTTTGTGTGGTGGTCGCCCCTGCAGTACTTGCAGGTGGGTGGGAGGCGGCAGTGCATCCCGTGGTGACCCATCTGGAGGCACCTTGCGCAGCAGGTGGAGGAGTCCCTTCTTGTATACCTGACGAAGGTGCAGCGTTGTCTGAAGATTGCCATTTCGCCCTCCTTTTTCTTAAGTTGGGAGCTAACCCAGTCGTTCATTTCCACCGTTGCTATGACCGATGATTTGAACTTGTTGTCTACTTTTAGGGCCGTCAGGGATCTGATCCATTTGGGCCTATCTATGATGTGTATGGCCGGGTTGTAATCGGAGATCTCTTTCTCCAGGTCGTTCCAGTTTGGTGAGTCTGTGTCCCAGTCCGTGGGTGTCCAGTCTTCGTCATTTCCCAGCGGTACCTTGTAGATAAGGATGTTGACTGTGGGGACATCAGTGACGATACTGAAGCCAAAGATGTCAATACCATTTAGGGCCTTGGTGATTGCATTCGAGTCTTGTAGAGCAGGTTCTGCCAGGAGGTCTTGGACTGTCGTGAGTACCAGGTCGTCGTTGCGGTTGTATTCCGCGAAGGCAAATTTGACCCTGGAGGCTCCATTGACTGCATCTCTGATTCGGACGGTTGAGCATCCCGCTGCTCCTACTCTTTTGCCCTTTTCTACCAGGTGGATTAGTAGTCTTCTTTGTCTCGTGTATGGGGTGGAGGGGGCCGGGGGTCCTTGTTCCTGGCTTCTGTTTGAGTTTGCAGGTCCCTTTCCCTTGTTCCTCTTGACGAGGACGAAGTTGTCGGTATCTATTCCTGCTGCCATCATTGCCGTGTACGTTTGCTTCCTGCTGGTGGGGGCTGGGTCGTTCTATCGGGAGGGGTGGGTGGCTCTGGGGATGGCCGGGGCTGGCTCCCGGGTTTGTTGCCATTGTTGGGCTTGGGCCCTCGGTGGTTGTTGTCTTTGCTGGGGGGCTTGGGTCCTCGTTTGTTGGGGTTGTTGTGGCGCTGGGGGGTTCCGTTGTTGTTGCTGGTTGGGGTTGTTGTTCACGCAGATGGCTTTGAGGATCCTAGCTTCCATTTCTGCCAGTTTTTGGTTGAAGTTGTTCTCCATTGCTGCCATGAGGAGGGCTATACCTTCGTTGGTGGGTGTGGCGTCCTTGGGTCCTATGTCTATCTCGGTGTCCTCCTGGTAGAGCAGGGCTAGGATGGTGTTGGGGCTTTCCCTGGTGGCTGTCTCCTGGGAGCTGGTGTCCTGGGTGGCTTTTCCTTTGCCTTTGTTTGTCTCGGTGTTTTTCCTGGTCAGGATACGCACTGGGGAGGAGGAGGATGAGGATGGGGCGGGTCCAGCTGTGAGATTTCCGGATGGGGTTCCTGGGATTTCCAGGGGGGAGGAGAAGCGTACCCCCCTGGGGAGTTCTTGGGAGGTCGGGGCGTGTTGCCTGTCCCCTATGCCTGTCCCGTCTGAGTTACGGCCGTTTTCTAGTGCCATTGCGGTGTCCTGGGGGGTTTGGGAGTCAGGGACCTCTATGATGGTCTCGCCCATCTGCACGTCCGGGGGGGATGATTGCGGGATTTGGGAGACCGTGACGGGGCTCTCTTGTGAGGGGTGGAAGGAGGAGGCCATGGCTGCCAGGCCCGCGAGGGTCTCTTGGTCCACGGCATCCACCGTTTCGTTTCCAAAGACTTTTTCGAGGGTGGTTCGAAAGCCTAGGAAGGGGGAGAGGATGGGCGATGCTTCTGCCATCTTGGCCATCTGTACGAAACAAGTGTCTAGGCATCCTAGTTCTTTTCGCACCGTCGGGAAGTTGCTTCCTGGGGCTACTATCCTGTTGCCGACATTTATGGCTCTGTTTGCACAGTTTTGGTTGTGCGAGATGACCGAGAACATTGGTAGGATGGATTGGAGGGATACTCCGTGAGGGGAGCCTGGAGGCAAAAGAGAGGGGGAGTAAGGCCTGGGGCTCTTGGTTGGGCTTCTGTTGCCCAGAGGAGACGGTGGGAGAGGCATGTTGAGAACCATGTTCTCTCTGGTGGCCTTGCTATAGGGGTGAAAGTCCTGGGCAGCCATGGTGGAGGAAATCAAGTTGGTCTTTGGGCGGAACTTGTTTCCTGGGGTGTTTGGAAGCCTTAGGATGGGGCCTTGTGATTGGCTCCACACCCAAAGGGAGGATATCGTAGGTGAGGGGGTGGTGTTGTAAAATCAGTGAAAACTCTGACTATACCGGAGGATGTTGGTGATGTGGCAGTAAAAAATGTGATATGTGACCAATTTTGGTGTGGGAAGTAAGGGGGCTCGATAATTTCTTTCAGAAAAAGTGGGAATTCGTTGGTTGTAACGGATTTCAAGAAAGAAGAGAGAAAGGGTGCCGCCTGTAACCTAGTTTTCATTCTTATCTAGTCCGAGGTTATGCCCCGTTTCACCTAATTAAAGGTATCTAACTACCAGCTTGAGATACTCCCCCCAGCCAAGGGCCCCCTTAACCGAAATTTCCTCCGCCCCGCCTATTGCCTAACCCATTTTTCGTTGTCCCCTCACCCAACCTGTACAAAAGAAAACTCCTGCTCCCCCCTTCTTCCTTCCCTCTCCCTCGTTGTCCCCTCGCCCAACCTTTACAAATGAAACTCCCTCTCCCCCCTTCCTCGCTCCCCTCTCCCCCGTTGCCCCTCGCTCAACCGTACAAATGAAACTCCTCCTCCCTGCCTCCTCTTTCCACCTCACCTTATTTAAAGCCCTCCCTCGAAAGAAACCCACCCCGTCATCTCCATGCCCAGTGGTCATGTACTCTAGAAAAGCCTATCTACTAAAGAAACCCACCCCGTCATCTCCATGCCCAGTGGTCGTGTACTCTAAGAAAGATTCCAACTACTAAGGAAACCCACCCCGTTATCTCCATATCCAGTGGTCGTGTACTCTTATGAAATCTGTCTACCAAAGAAACCAGCCCCGTCATCTCCATGCCCAGCTGTCGTGTAAATAAAGAAATACTATCCCTCCAGCATTACGCCCCTGGGTCGCCGGGCCGCCTTCCTCTCTGCCCCTTTCCCGCCATGGGCTCTTCTCACTTGGTTTTCCCTCTGCCCGGGGTGTAGCCTGGCTCGCGGGTTCTCACGTGTGCCTCCAGCTTCAGTTTCTCGTGTATCACCGGTTGTCCGCACAGGTCGCATGGTGTCATTTTCTTTTTCTTGGCCCTCTTCGGCTTCGGTTGTGAGGTGGGTATGTTGATACCTGCTGCCATGGTCTGCGCCTTGTTCGTGTATGCTAAGTGCTTTTGGACGGCTGTCGGTTCCCTTCCGAGTGATTCTGGCCAGCTGTCCATCCACTTCAGTATCGTGCTGTGGTCCCTGGTGTCGTGGATTTTGGCTTTTAGTGGCTTGACTATTCCACATCTTTCCATCAGGTGTTCCCCAGTGATTATGTCTCTTCCGCAGGGGCAGTCTCGTCGTGTTCCTATGGTGTCTTGGTAAGGCCATGCTGCCGTTGCTTTTAGGTAGAGGAGTTTTCTGAACTGGCTTCTGGTCGTTTTTCTCCAGTGTTTGTAGCTCCTCCTTGGTTTCCCCTTATATCTGATTTTTTCCCCCTCGATTCTTCTAGCCCAATTCTTGAGGAGGTGTTCTTTCAGATTGGATTTTCCTAGCTTCATGTTATGGGCATTTTCGATAATCTTCCCTGCTCCCATCTTATCCTTCCATTGCTTTGTCCACTCTGTCGGTCTGCCTAGGCAGTGGGCTCTGAGGCAGAGGAGGTTGTGTCTGTGGTCAGTGTAGATGCGGAGGGGAACGATGCCAGTTTCCGCAGCGATCGCCATTAGGGGGGTTTCCTTTTCGAGTCCGAAGGCGCAGCGTGTAATCTTGCTGAGGGTTTTTTGTGCTGCATCTATTTCCGTGACTGCTCCCCATACCTCTATCCCGTAGGTCAATTGGGGGATGATAAGGCCTTGTATGAGTCTCAGCATGGTCCATGCATTGAGGCCCCCTTTTTCGTACCGGCTTGTCATTGCTTTGACGAAGAAGCTCGTCTTGTTGGCTTTTGCTGTCCAGTGCATTATGTGGGCCTTCTATTTGAAATCCGGTGAGATGTAGTAACCCAGCCATCTCATGACTTCCCTTTCCGGCACTTCTATGCTTCCTATTGTCGGGTGGAGGTGCTTCTCCGGGGGTGTCTTTATGTGGATGCGCTCAGTCTTGAGCGGGGAAAGGTTGTAACCGTGATCTTGGCACCCTCTGTTGACTTTGTCTAGCGTGTCCTGGTGGGCGATTTGTCCTATGTCCAAGTTTTTGTACTTTGTGACCACCAAGATGTCGTCGACATACGTCAGGAGTTTGGTGGTTGTACCGGGTAGTCTGCTTAGTTCAATAGCCGTTATTTCCCTTATGCTTACGAGGAATAAGATGGGGGATAGGGGAGAGCCTTGGGGGGTGCCCTTGTCCATGGCGAAAGCCTTCGAGCACTTCCCATTGAATCTGTAAGCAGTGCTCCTTCCTGCAGCCCAGTGTCTGACCCATTGTCCTAGGTGTGCGTCCCTACTTTCTATTGTGTCGCATACCTCCTTCATCCTTAGGTGGTCGAAGCCTCCTTCGATGTCCAGTGCTGTCAGGCAGGCGTATGGTTGTTTGGAGGTTGTCAGCATGTCGTTGAGGGCTTGGATCGCATCTGTCGTGCCGTTGTTTTTCCTTCCCCTGAACATGTTGGGTGTTAGCAAGTCTAGCTTCGCAATCCTTACCACTGCCGCTCTTTCTATCACCTTCGTGAGGATGGATTGGAGTTGGATGGGCCTCCAGCTTTTGGCTACCGTGTAGGATTCTTTCTTTTCCTTTTTGATCAAGATCGTGTTGCTCGCTTTCCAGCTGCTCGGGATCCCCTCTGCCCAGGCTCTGTTCATCATGCTGGTGAATAGCGACTCCCGGCACTTTCTGAGTTCTTTGACTATTCTGCCAGGGATGAGGTCCGGACCTCTTGCCGCTCCGTTCGGGGTAGCCTTCAAGGCGGTGTCCAGGATCCCGATGTCTAGTACGGTGGGGGTTGCTTCCGGGGTCTCCAGGGTTCGCTTGCTTTCACCTCCGTATAGGGCTATGTGGAGTTCGTCTGCTATATGGCTGTGTTCTGCTGCTATGCTTCCATCTTTTCTGGTCAGGGCCGGTATCAGCTGTTTGGTTACTCTGGGTTTGACACTTCTGAAGCATTCTGGGTCGGTTTCCTCTTGTAGGGCTTCGCTGTTAGCTTTCAGTTTTGCTTCCGCGATGTCCCTCCTGTATTTCTTTCTCTTGTCTCTTATTTCGGGGCATCGGGGGTTGTTTCTTATGTCTTTCAGCAGTTCTTTCCTAGTCTTGGAGAGTTCCGCGTTCCAAAAAGCTCTCGCGTTGTCTTTTGCCCTCGGGGTATGTTTTAGGATAATGTCTGATAGTTTTTTCTGGATGAGGGCCGGGTCATTGTTGTCTTCCAAGAGTAGCAGCTCTGCCCTTATCCCGTCCCAGTTGGCCTTGTCATATCTTAGTGGCCTGATCTGCGATTTTTTCCATTGTATCCTCGTACTGATCAACAGAGCCGTGTGGTCCGTTGATGGCATCAGGGTGTTCTTGACTCAGAGGTTGTGGTGCCTATCGCTGATTACTAGGTCTATCGTTGTTCCTGTGGCGTGTTGGTTCGAAGGAGGGTGGGTTATCGTATAAGGGTTGGCTACTGCCAGTCCTCTCTCCGCCATCCAGCTTCGTAGTCTGCCTCCCACTGTGTTGGACCATCCCGATGACCAGGCTGGGTTGGTTGCGTTGAGGTCCCCTATTATTATGTTGCTACTACCTCTGTGCCATTCGTTATTGTGGTCCAGGTTGTAGGTCATCATATCGATTGCGTTGTTCCTTTTGAAGCTGTGGGGTCTTTGGTAGCCTATCGTGATTTCCGTGCCTCCCGTCCACAGTGTTAGAAATTGCGAGTTGACTCTTTCTATTATTAACATATGTGCATATTCGTCCTTGATGTATGAGGCGCAGCCCCATTTTACTGCTTTTGTATCAGCATAACAAGTGTAACCTTCTATGTGTATCCAGTTATCGTTTTCGAGGGGGCATTCTGCTAATGCTATAATTTTCGGTTTAAGTTTTCGTGAGACTTTCAGCAACTCTGTGATAACGTTCATGGACCCGCCGACGTTGTGGTAAATTATATCAATGGTCGCCATAAATTAGTTATGGGGGTTTTGTAGGGGCGGCTCTGCCGGTCCGGGTACTACCAAGCTGTCTTGGGGGGTTACCCCTCCTGCTCTACCCCTGGTGGGGCAGTGATTGTCTCCTGCGAAGTGTGTCGTCTCCTCACAGTTGATGCACCTTCTGATAGTGTGGGAGCACGGCCTTCCCTTACCGGCTGTGCAGTATAGCTCTAGACAGCTGTGGTCTTTCGTGTGGTGGTCGTTCCTGCAGAGCTTGCAGGTGGGTGGTAATCAGCAGTGCACCGCGTGGTGTCCTAGCTGGAGGCACCTCTCGCAGCAGGTAGAGGAGTCCCTTCTTGCGTATCTGACGAAGGGGCATCGTTGTCCAAAGATCGCCATGCTTCCCTCTTTCTTCCTTAGTTGGGCTCCGACCCAGTCATTCATTTCCACCGTTGCAATCACCAATGATTTGAATTTGTTATCTGCCTTCAGGGCAGTCGGGGATCTGATCTATTTGGGTCTATCTATGACGTGGATGGCCGGGTTGAAGTCGGAGATCTCTTTTTCCAGGTCGTTCCAGTTTGGTGAGTCGGTATCCCAGTCCGTCGGTGCCCAGTCTTCGTCGTTTCCTAGTGGGGCCCTGTGGATGAGGATATTAACCATGGGGACGTCGGTGACGATACTAAAGCTGAAGATGTCGATGCCATTCAGGGCTTTTGTGATCGCGTTTGAGTCTTGCAGGGCTGGCTCTGCTGGGAGGTCTTGGACTGTGGTGATAACCAGGTCGTCGTTGCAGTTGTACTCCGCGAATGCGAACTTGACCCTTGAGGCACCGTTTACCGCGTCTCTGATCTGGACGGTTGAGCATCCCGCTGCTCCTACTCTTCTGCCCTTTTCCACTGAGCGAATTAGTAGTCTTCTTTGTCTTGCGTGCGGGGTGGAGGGGGCCGGGGGTCCCTGTCCCTGGCTGCTGTTTGGGTTAGAGGGCCCTTTTCCCTTTGTCCTCTTAACGAGGACGAAGTTATCAGTGTCTACTCCCGCTGCCGTCATTGCCGCATATGTCTGCTTCTTGTTGGCTGGGGCTTGGTTGTTTGCTCGGGGGGGGGTGGGTGTCTCTCGGGGTGGCCAGGGCTGGTGTCTGGGCTTGTTGCTGTTGTTGGGCTTGGGACCTCGGCGGTTGTTGCTTTTGCTGGGGGGCCTGGGTCCTTGTTTGTTGGGGTTGTTGTGGTGTTGGGGTGTTTCGTTGTTGTTGTTGTTGTTGCTGTCTGGGGTTACCGCTTGCGCAGATGGCTTCTAGGATTCTGGCTTCCATCTCCGCCAGTTTCTTGTTGAAGTTATCCTCCATTGCTGTCAGGAGGAGGGATAGCCCTTCATTAGTGGGGGTGGAGTCTGCGGCTCCTATGTCTATCTCTCTGTGTTCCTGGAAGAAGGGGGCCAGGATGGTGTTTGGGCTCTCTCTGGTGGTCGTCTCCTGGGAGCTGGTTTCCTGGATGGCTCTACCCTTGCCTTTGTTCGACTCGGTATTTTTCTTTATCAGAATGCGCACTGAGGGAGAGGAGGATGACGACGGGGGAGGTTCGACTGTGAGGTTTCCGGACGGGGTACCCGGGATTTCCAAGGGGGAGGAGAAGCGCACTCCTCTGGGGAGTTCTTGGAAGGTTGGGGCATGCTGGCTGTCCCCTATGCCTGTTCCGTCTGAGTTTTGGCCGTTTCCCAGGGCCATGGCAGTGTCTATGGAGGTTTGGGAGTCGGGGGCCTCTGTGGTGGTCTCGCCCATCTGTACATCTGGGGGGGATGATTGCAGGATTTGGGAGACCGTGACGGGGCTCTCTTGCGAGGGGTGGAAGGAGGAGGCCATGGCGGCCAGTCCTGCGAGGGTCTCTTGATCTACTGCATCGACCGTTTTGTTTCCGAACACTTTCTCAAGCGTGGTACGGAAGCCTGGGAAGGGGGACGCGATGGGGGTTGCTTCTGCCATCTTGGCCAGCTGTACGAAACAGGTGTCAAGGCACCCTAGTTCTTTTCGTACCGTCGGGAAGTTGCTTCCTGGGGCAACTATTCTGTTTCCGACGTTAATGGCCCTATTTGGGCAGTTCTAGTTGTGCGAGATAACGGAGAACATTGGGAGGAGGGATTGGAGGGACACTCCATGAGGGGAGCCCGGGGGCAAAAGAGAGGGGGAGTAAGGTCTGGGGCTCTTGGTGGGGGTTCTATTGCCCAGAGAAGATGGCAGAAGAGGGGTGTTGAGGACTATGTTGTCCCTGGTGGCCTTGCTATAGGGATGAAAGCCCTGGGCAGCCATGGTGGAGGAAATCAAGTTGGTCTTTGGGCGGAACTTGTTTCCTGGGGTGTTTGGAAGCCTTAAGATGGGGCCTTGTGATTGGCTCCACACCCAAAGGGAGGATATCGTAGGTGAGGGGGTGGTGTTGTAAAACCAGAGAAAACTCTGACTATACCGGAGGATGTTGGTGATGTGGCAGTAAAAAATGTGAAATGTGACCAGTTTTGGTGTGGGAAGTAAGGGGGCTCGATAATTTCTTTCAAAAAAAGTGGGAATTCGTTGGTTGTAACGGATTTCAAGAAAGAAGAGAGAAAGGGTGCCGCCTGTAACCTAATTTTCATTCTTGTCTAGTCCGAGGGCCTCGTTTCACCTAATTAAAGGTATCTAACTACCGGCGTGAGATACTCCGCCCAGCCAAGGGCCCCCTAAAGAAATCCTCCCTCCTGGCCCTTCGCCACCAATAAAAGAAATCCATCTCCTGGCCACCTACCACAAATGCATCATAAACAGCCCGCCCGCTGCCTCGCTACACCTCCAACACAAAAGAAACCCTCCCCGGCAGCCAGCCAAACCAAGCAAGCCCAAAGCAAAAGTAAAATACAAAAGTCCAGGTCAGCTCCCACATAGCCCTTCCGCAAATCTAACAGTAACCGCTCCAAACATAGCTGCTTTTAGCCTCCTTGACAGTGGTATCGAGTGCGAGCCGTATTGCCGTTGATGGGCTCAGACAAGCTTCCTGAATTAACCGACGCCTCCCCAGACCCCCACATCCCACCGCCACCCCGAACCAACCCAGCCCGGTCGCCGCCAATCCCCAACGGTAAATTGCCTGGGGGTAAGCCAGTACTTCCGACCGCTTCCGAATAACCGGAGCGGTGTGTGTGTAACCACACCAAGGCATGGAGGAGCGCCGCAAGGCAACCAAGGTGGGTGTGTGAGGTGTTTTTGGGGGTCAAACGGACCCCCCAAGATTCGGGCCAAAAGGCCAAAGGTGATGGTGGTGCTCGAGCAGAGGCGAGTGAGGACAATAGGGGAGCCCGCAAAAAGGGCTTCTGAAGAGGGGGGCTCGGGTGTAAACGAGCAGGGACAAGGGGGTGCCGGAAGGCGGTGTAATAAGGGGACACCGAGGTGCCCAAAGATCGTGGGATGCTGGCAAGCCAGCTCGTAACCAAAAAATACCCTCGAAGGGGTGGGCGAGCCCGTCGGTAAGGAAAAACCAACAATTTGCAAGTGAGGTAAAGAAAAACCATCGCAAGGTGAAGGTAAGGAAAAACAACAGCGTCAGGGTGAGAGTATTTTCGGGGGGTCCGGTATCGCGTGCGTGGACTTCTTCCGCCAGTACCTTACTAGGAGGATTGTTCTGGCTACCTGTCTCCCAGCTGGCAGACCGTACTTCTCTCAACCGAAACAAAAGAAAACCAACACAAGCAATCTAACATAAGAAAACCCCACAAACAAAGAACAAAAAAAAAAAACCAACGAGCCAGCAGAGTGCCGTATCAATAGGCGAGTACCAAAGAAAAACCGGGCCCAAGGGGTGACGAAGAGAGCAAATCACCTAAGAAAAAAATCTTGTAACTGAGGGTAAGAATAAAGACTTTGAAGCCATCGTGAAAATCGCTCAAAGGGCATTGATTGGGTGAACCCCCCTCCGCTCCGCAGACAGCCCTAACCCACAAAGTTGAAAAGAGGTTGGAAGGGTGCTGCCTCGCTGACCCCTCACACAGTCTATGTTGGGCTGTCGGGCACTCTCTTGAGAGTGCCCACGGTTGCGAGCCTGCGAGCAATGGTGGGTTGTGGCTGGCAGCCACAACCTTGGCACGTGTAAAGGGGAATAAAAATCATAAAAAATTTCTATTTTTTTTTTTATCTTGTTATCCTAACCCTCTGTGCTTGTACTCAAAAAAAATATGGTGGAAATATGGCATAAAAAATACAAGAAGAAAAATAAAAAATATGCCATTTTCTTGGCCCTGCCGAACACCCCCCCAATAAAAAAAAAACATTTTTGTGGACAAAAAAAAATGGCACAAAAGTGGCCTAGCGAACAGGGCCATAGTTTTGAATAATACTGTAGTGGTAAATTTAAGTATGATGAGTGAGTGGATTAACTGCGTGATTCCGCCACGGTAGACGAGTGCAAACGAACGAACGAGCAGTGACAACCACCGTTGCAGTATGGTATCCATTAGAGATTCCAAGTTAACTACCGCACAAGTATGATATAATACAGTACTTGTAATCTATGATATGAAATAGAAAGAGACCGCACGCACCACCACTAGCTCTTCTCCGCCGCACATAGCTCCGCTCTTCGGAGATCCTTGAAGAAATAAAGAAATGTCCTCCTCTTGCTCCTCTTCCTCCACTTCTTCTCCTCCTCCTCCTGCTCTTTCTTCTTCGAAAAAAGAGGGTTGTGCTCAAAGTACGAGGGATTCAATTGCTTCTGCCACCACCACCGCTACGATGGTATCTCAATATCAAAGCTCTCCTTCGGCTAAAGCAGATACAAGTACTAGTACTTCGCCGCTTCCTTCTGTGGCATATTTGGGGCCTAGGAGCTCTTATTCTCATCAGGTATGTTGAGTCAATGCTTACTTACTTCACATCATATTATGTGCACTTTTTTTTAAAAAAAAAAAAGTAATGAAATGAGAAATTGACAAACCCACCCACCCACCCATTCAGGCAGCATTAGAATGCTTCGACCAAGCAGAACATACTTTTGAACCACAGGGTACAATCGCCGGTAAGCTCCCCTCCCTTCCTCCTGCTTTCACCTCAAAGCTAACAACCAACAGACATCTTCACAGCCGTCCAAACCAAATCCGTAACCTACGGCGTCGTTCCCTTCGAAAACTCCACAAACGGGAGCGTCGTCTTCACTCTCGACCTCTTCTGCGACCGCACGCGCTCCTTCCGGGACACTTTCGTGCGCGGCGAGGCATGCCTCGACGTGCACCATTGCCTCCTCTCGAGCGCCGCGTCGCTCAAGAGCGTGACGCGCATCTACTCGCACCCGCAGGCCTTCGGGCAGTGCGAGAACTGGCTGGGCGTCAATGCACGCGGCGTAGAGCGCATCGACGTCTCGTCTACGTCGAAGGCGGCGCAGATGGTCGTTGGGGATGCTGGCGCTGCGGCTATCGCGAGTAAGGTCGCCGCGGACGTGCACGGGCTTCAGATCCTCGCGGGGAATATCGAGGACACTGCGGATAATACTACGAGGTTCTTCGTGCTGGCTGCGCAGCCGGAGTTGAGGGCTCCCGTGTCGAGGGGGGAGGGGGAGGCGGATAAGACGTTGCTGTCTTTCACTATTGATCATCAGGTTCCGGGCGCGCTTTGCGATAGTTTGAAGGTTTTTAAAGATTTTGAGCTCAATCTTACGAGTATTGCGAGTAGGCCTAGCAGACTCCTGCCCTGGAATTACATCTTTTTCGTCGAGTTCGAGGGGCATAGCGATACCCAGGAGGTTAAGATTGCCCTGGACGAGCTTAGGAAGTACTGCTTGAACTTGAGGGTCCTGGGGAGCTATAAGGATATGCAGCGCAGAAAAGGACAAGGTTATCGAGATAGTAAGAGTAAGGTAGCAGAGAATGGAAAGACGTCCTAATAGACGTAGGAGACTTAAAAAAACAAAAAAAACAAGAAACTAGCAACGTGTAATAGAGCTAGTTAAGGCGCTCAACTCGTATACTAGACACATTTTATTCATTCATAGACAATTCTTGGGTGAGAACGTCAAGTCTCCTCTCCAATGGGTATCACGGACAGTCCTCCAGAATTCATAGATAGAATGGTAAGCATATTCAGATCCCTTTTTTTGTAAGCTAGAGCGAGTAAACAAAAGGATATCCCATCAAACACTCTTCACCGCCGCAAAAGAAGTGCCAGGAACTCGTAGAAACAAAAGGGCTAAATGAGTAACAACGGTCGGGACTAGCCCCCACCCAGAGAAATACATAATAGACAGCGAGCTCCTGCACCCGTTTTTATTCGAACCCAGAATGTAGATCACCGCTCTAATTTGTAGAATCCGTGAACCATTATTGCACATCAATTTCCTAGCTTGGCCATCATTAACGCCGCAAAAACATGAAATAAAGACGACATTCGATCAGTGAGAGAGAGATAAGGAGAAGCCATCTATTTCCCGTACTTCTGGAACTCCCAATCTCGATTGTCGAGAGGGCAGACTTGACGGGTCTTTAACCAACGGGAGATGCAATGGAAGTGGAATGCATGCTAGAGTTGGAGTTAGCGTTAGCTCAATATCTGACTGAATATGCCTGAAGAGAGGGAGGGGACCCACGTTGCAGATACCCCAGGCAACAGTGCATTCTTCACTCACAGCACTGGCTTGGTTTGCCTGGCATTCGATGCCTATCCAGCGTAATACTGTTAGCTCCAGCTTCACCGATGGTAAAAACGAGAAAGAGGTGGGGAGGAGAAGGGTATTCGTACAGAGATCCATAATATGATTACGGCAAATCGCACAGTTTTCAACAACGATATCCCAAGACCATAGTGCTACTGCATTCCACTTTTTATCATCCAAAGAACGTCAGCATCCAAACCCCTAATAGATATAGTCGATCACCAGCTCCGTATGGCTGATTTTGATCGTGAATTTCCCTCGAGTAAACATGGAGATAAACATACCTTCTTAACCTCGAATCTGGGCTTCTTGGAAGGCTCGGACGATTCTCCTTTAGAAACGGTCTTAGCATCTTTCATGTCGACGTCGGCCATTTTTATTTACTTGCTCGTGAAGGTTTTAGTGTATATGGATTGTGTAGAGTGGAGCTTTGTTTTGAAGAACGGACGGACCTTGAGATGGCGGCGGGGCAGACAGGAGTTTTGGAGAGTTGAGCTGGGCGGTTGGAGCTGGATGGGTAACCTTAGACTAGTCGGAGCCTCAGAGTGTCAGACACGCACTCATAACCATTCTATAACAAAGGCTTTGTCAGATTATAGACTAGTTGGGTTGAACACAGCACTTTTGTCAGAGATACTGTACCAGTACTTGTATCAGGATAGGCATTGAATTGATGTCTTGGATGGATCGATTGATTAGATAAGATAAGCAGCAGAACCACTTTGAACTAAACTCAAGTTTGATTCGATGCCTTAAAAGTAGTAATCCCACGCGTCTTCCCACGAAACTCCGCTCTCCCTAAACCAAACCAGCAATTGAATGAAGATGGCATCACCCCTGGAAGAACCCGAACCAGAATATAGCTACCGTCCTACTCGCCAGTTACCATACACCCTGAACGAGCGAGCGAGGGTTAGTATTGAAGAAACTCTTTGTATGTATCAAACCCACCCAACAAACACTTACTATATCATCAGATTCTAACAATATATGGTTACAGATCCCTCAGCTGTTGAGTTTCTGAATAGTATATCCCTCCCTGGAACCTCCACGCCCTCAGAAAATTCCCGTCCGGCTTTCATCCCTCCTAGCACCTTCCAGCGCTGCATCACCACTCTCATTGCACATCCATACTACACTACTCAAGTATCGAAGAATGAACCCTTCTCCACCGCTCCAGGAAATGCCTATTTGCTACTCCGCCGCATGTCGAGGCTGGTCGGGCCGCTCAATGCAGAGTTTGCTAAAGCATGGGAATTCAAGAAGAATACTCGTGCCGTGCGTCAGGCCGTCAGAGGTAAATCGAGGGGTAGGGGCAGTAGAAGCAAGGAGCCGGATCCCGTTGATGTGCTCTCTGCAGACGACGATTTGAACGGAGATTTTGCGACGACTGAATCGCTTTTCAATGTCGCGGATGACTTTTGGTCAATTGTCGGCTGGGCCTTCACCTGTTCGGTGTCTCATCCTAAGCGCTGGGAGTGGTGGAAGTTGGTGCTCGACTTGATGGTGGACGTTATGGAGCAGGATTGGGGGGATCGTTTGGCGGCTGTGGAAGTTACGGGCGATAAGAGTGCACTGGAAGAGGCGTTGTTCGTAAAGTTCTTACCTCAGGATACGGGTAGTGTTGGGTGCAAAAAGGTTGTCAGGGCAATCATGACATGTGCTGAGGAGAAGAGCTTCAACGAGTGGAAGGAAATATGGGAGAATGAGTTGTCCACTAAGAGGCCGAGGAAGGTTAGGATGGGAACTCAAGATACCACATTCATGGGTGACGACGATGACGATGATGATGATGAAGAGAAGAATGTAAAAGCGGACGGCGACGGCGATACAGAAATGCAAGATGCTAGCAATTCTGGTGCCGAAGTGGAAGATCTTCCCTCCGTATCAGAAGTATATGGCGGTATGGAGTCAGTAGACCTTCGCCAACGACTACTATCCATCGTAAGCCCCCCCTACCCTCCACAAACACTTCCACCAACATATCTAACATGCACCAGCTTTCAACAGTCTGCATTGCAGGCTGCTACGTCCCAGTCGTAGACCTCTTCTACGAATTCTCAGAAACCTTCATCCGTCTCCCACTCCCATACTTCCACTTCTTCACCTCAACCCTGCTAGACACAACGGTGGAGTACAAATGCACCCTCAACCACCTAATCCTCAGCACAATAATCTCGACAAAAGCCCCAGTCTACGACGGCCAGTTGACCGCCACCGCCATGATCCACAACTACCTCCCCTTCGAAGCGAAAACAACACAGGTCGCCGACAACGCCAGGGTAGCCATCCTCTTGGAATGCCTCGCCCGCCTCCTCATCCATGCTAACCTCCTCGCGTACTCGGAGGAGTTACGCGCTGCTGTGATGAAGGGTATCAAGGCCCGCGCGGCAAAGGTTCCAAAGTCATTTGCTAAGCCTGGTACTGCTAAATACTTGCTGGATCGTGAGACTAGGGGTATTTGGACTGCGGCGGAAACGAGGTTGAAGGGGCTTGTGGAGATTTTGCAGATGCAAAAGGAGAAGGAAGAGGGAGTTCAGCGGGATTCTGGTTTACAAGCTTGAAATTGGCCGAGGGGTGGATGGGTGGATGTATATTAATATCTCGAGCATTCTTTTTTTTTTTTTCTTGCATTTTAGCAGTTCATCTTTTATAGGTTTACGTTTGCATGCATACCGGTACTGGATGTATCTTCCTCTCTTATCTTTCATTTCTCATTCTTTCTTATGAGCGTTACGGAGCTTACTGGTTTTTTTGTCTGGGTGTGGGGAAAAGGGGCGTTCTCGGATCTTTGAGGTTGTGGGTGTGTCCTGGTTTGAATTTGATGACTTGATATTCCGATGAAACTTTAATAGCTGTGGTGAGAATATTTAGGTGGAAACTAGGTCATAATAGTAGTTTTGACAACCTACTGTAGGTAGCTTAGAGTACCTGTATACCTATTCCTAGTGCTATAAACTACAATGCTTCCTCTAGCACTCTAGCATTGGAGCTCTCTGGTCCCAGAACCATATCCCAATCACAAACTATCACACACCTACCATGAACTCCCAAAAACCCCCCACCCACAAACCCATACTTTGCCATTACGGCCCCCCAAGCTCCTACTTTACTCTACCTGTAGACCTCCCTAAAACTATCCCAATCCACCCAGAATCCCCTCCTCCCTACCACCCCAGCACAAGTACCATACGCTACTCCACCAACCCCTGCAACCCACAGGCCGCCAAGCCATACCTCGACGGCCCGTCCCGAGCTCACCTCAACTTCAACCTCAAACCTCCAACCCACTTTACAAACCACCAAAGTCAAAATGTCCGACCCCGAAACCCCCATTCAAGACCCCGGCCTCCTTCGCTGGGCCCTCGGCTTCCTCCTCGTCGGCATGGCCTGGTATGCTATCCCCCCCCCCCTAACTCTAACTCACTCCTCCCCCCAATCCAATTCTTACGAAGCTAACTTACAACAGGGGCCTAACAAACCCGTACGCCCCTCCCCCCGAAAAAGAAAAAAAAATCTCCCAGTGCGCTGCGCGCTGCGCGCAACTAACTTCTCGCAGATTCATCCGCAAAGCCGCCGTCTCATATACACCCCCCAAGCGCGCGATTTTGGAAGATCCACGGAATGGGATTGTTAAGCTTTGGATATTAAAGTATGCTTCGCATTCATTCGCATTATCATTGGAAGGAGGGAGGAAGGGGTGGCTAACTGGGGGGGGGTTCGCATAGGGCGGTGTTCGCGGCGTGGGATTTGCTAAGGAGACCGACGTATGCTGTTCCGTTTTGTATGTGCTCTGTTATACTCCACGAGGGGTAGTAGTAGGGAGGGGGAAGAGGGCTGATTGGGTGTGCACGGTAGTGATTAACTTGACTGGCTCGGTGTGGTTTTTTTTGTTAATTGGGGGGGCTGGTGCGTTCTTCTGTTCCTCTTCTTTATTTTGCTTCGGGAGGCAGTGCTAATGTGGGAGGGTAGAGTTGAGCTTAACCGTTCCAATTGTTAATTCACTTGCCTTCTTGTTTACGGTTTTGGGGGATTGGTTGGCGGATGGGAAGAAGGTTCATAGAGGTTTGTGTTCTTCTGTTCTTTGCCACCGGTTTAGGTTGCAGGGTGGTGGACTAATGGGGAGGGTGCGATGTGATAGATACTTGGATTGGGATGGCGTTTGTGCTTGGGGGTATTGGGCTCTGTGTGCATAGTAAGCAGTGAAGGAGGGAGGGAGAAGAGAAGGGGTTGCGATATATACGCCCTTTGATATTTCGAGTTTTATGCTGGGTTTTCATATGATAGACTGGGGTTATCTGGGTTTTGCGAGAGATATCCTCAATCGTGATTTATTGTACCATATAGGTACAAGTACTGTACCAGTGGTATCATGCCATCATCAACGAGTATCGTTATACAGTAAATTGAGTCTCCTTTAACATACGGTACGATACCCATGACCAAGCACACTTCTATGCTCTTCACCAATACCTGCCGGACGGATTCCCAATTCCACAACACTAATGATCTCACCTGGCGGAAGACCGGCCTCGGCTTCAACTCCTCTGGCCATGTTTACACAACTGTGTGGATCAAACCTTTCATTCCCGCCTTTCATTCCCGTATAGTAGGAGCCAATTGGAATTGTTAGTGGGAATTGTGAGGTAGTGGCAGGTTTATCTGATGAACCCAGAAACTCATTGGAGAAGTATCGGACGGTGATGTATGTGTGGGGCTTTCTTAGTGCACCATTTGTTAGTTGATGAGGAGCTGGAGGGAAAGTTTAATACCTACTCGGAAACCGCCAGATCGCGGAGCAGTTACTAGGAAGCTCTTTGCTTTCTAACCTGGTACGTTGTTGGTTGAATGTCAAGGTTTTGGTCTTTGAGTTGCCAATAACTCGGGTCACTCGATCCCTTATAAGGGGTCCAGCACCGGTGATAGAACTACTCTGCTGTCATCGAGTTTTATTAAGAGCTTTGCGTACTCGTTCACAACTAACAAAAGCAGCCATTCCAGTAGAATGTTTAGCAGCAGAATCTTGCATGTTTGGCATATCCCCCTTCAGACACAATCGCTCAGGATCTTCTTCCTATTTTAGCCCATTTTGTTCCTCGGTCATCTCACTCATTTCATCCTTCCCCCTCTAGACAGCTTCTTAACCCTCCGGGGAATCTGAATAAACGTTAGTGTAATCAGGCTGTCTGGTATTCGCCCACTGCCAGACTCCCTGAGCGGGGTGAAATCATGAGAGACGGATCCATACTTGCCTTGCCTAGTCTTCAGCTGCCAGTTAACTCTCGAGTTTCTGTAGATTCTCTGGATTTAGGTACCAGCCGTCATGTACAATATCAAGTTTTGGGAGAAGGCAGGCGGTGAAGGTGGTGGTTGAGGGTTACCGACGGTTTCTATTTTCTGTTGGGGCCAGAGTTTTTTTTTCTTTTTTTTCTTTTTTTTTTTTTTGTTATATCCTGAAGTGAAGAGTAGCTGGAGGGGGAGGAAACTGGCAATTGGAAATGAGATCAGAGATCTTTGTTCCAGGGGCTAACGTTAGTTGAGAGAAGAGTGTAGGCGTCTGAGACTGGTGATATTTCCCTAGCGTCTGCTTGAGGGGGTAGATAAGGCTGCGTGTGCGGGGTTATATTGGTAGCTCTGTAGTGTCCGTGTATTTGGCCCGAGTGTCTGTCGAATAGGAATGGCGAGGGTCGGTGGCCAATGGCTAATAGCTTCTCATCAGTGAATGTCAAATAATATACGATGGCCGCCTATATCATAGAGACCTCGATATCCCCGTTTCTCCCAGAGTAGGTGTGGAAGATCTTTTTTTCTTGAAAGATGGTTAAAGTATGACAAACTCTCATGAGTGCGTAATATCTCTTCGTTACTCGTGTCAGAGACTTTCAGACAATCCGGGAAAGTTTAATCACAAAGTGTCACTCGCAGAGACCGTTTCCGAAAATAAATGTTTTGATTTCCTCCAAAATGCGTGAGATAGGAATTCTCAGATTCACTGAAATATGTCACGAATTGTGTTATAACTGAGGTAAATAGGAGATAGAAGCATACGGGGACAAGTGCTAGAAGTGATTTGCCTAGTTTTCTATGTAGTGTCTACAGCCCCTTAAATAACTTAGTAACTCTCGTCATACTGCGACATGTAGACATCTCTTTAGCGTGACCCGTGCTAGTCCAGACCAAGATAGCCAACAGATTATGTACTCAGGGTTTCTACCTAAGCTTTTCCTATATCTACAGTAGAAATAGGGTGCAGATCAGAGGGCCATTGTGTGTACAAGTGTATCTGGGGTCCTTGTTTGCTTTCCTTAAATAGCAGAGTTTCCCCTTTCTTTACTTTGTTCTTCCTTAAACAATTAACTAAGTATACCTTCTTGATCGATCTGGGACTCATAGTATAAGCTACGAGAGATTTCCCAACCCCGCCATTATCGCATCGATTCTACCAGATGCTTCCTTTTAACAGCCAGTCACGAGTTACGGATCACGATATATCTATCTTCCCCGCTATAGAAATCATTGATTCGTTTTTATATCCAAAAAGTGGATATCTGTTTGCCAATTCGACCGAGCGTTTTGTACCTGTCTGGTAATCGGGTATCTGAACACCTTCATCCTATATCGGAACAGGCAAGTGGGGAAGTATGATGCAATGCTACTCAGGAGTGAATTAAGTACTCGAACTTGGAGTGTAGAAATCACCGCCACACATTTCGAGTATGATACTTAATTCGCGCCTGAGTAACGTAGCTACTGTAACCTTGAGCACACTCGACCAATTACGAGAGTTGGATCATCATCTTGCTTCCCAGGTGTACCATCTCTGCATTTGCACCTCCTTAAAGTGCGAACCACTTACTAACGCACTTTACCCTCCTTAATAGCAACGTTCCCCCCGCTCCGATATCAAACACCGCACATTATCGGACTTCCCTCGGGAAAGAAGACAAAACATAGGCCTACCTACCTGCATCGTGCGTCGTCGCCCTCTGGTGCACTGCACGATATTTACATTCAAGCCTGAGAAATCCAAACCCAACCCACGATACGCCTTACGCAAGCATCTATCGTGATAAGCACACAATCCCCAATGCAACGAGATGTCCACCCTCCTATATAACCCGAGATGTGGATACAAGCAAACTTGTACCTTTACTTAACCCACCACATCATACCTTACTCCACCTTCATCACCAGCACCTCCATTACGCGCATGGAAAAAAATCAGCCTTAACAGGCATAACACCCTAATTAATATTCGGCATCTCATTCACACAGTCGAATACTGGCTACCATATCGTGAGGTGAAATGCACCTCTGGAGGCTATTTAAATAGATTTTGAAGGCAGCCTTATTCGGTATCGTAGCGTATCCTAGTCTTATGCATGGTATGTTTGAATTTTGATCTGGACTAGGACATTACGGAGGAAGGGAAATAGCTGGGATGGAGGACATGGTGTTGGGAAAAGTCGGATTGGTCGCTGGTAACGTCAGGATGGAGTTTTTTTTCTTTTTTCGTTTTTTTCTGTTTTAGTTGATTCGGGATGGAGCTGCAGTGGGAGTCAGGATTATTATTTTTTTGAATTCTGGGTTTGCTTTTTTCTTATTTTACTTTTTCTTTTCAGTAGTGGTGGTGGTGAGTTATATAAAAATCGTTTGATTTTGATTTTGATAATGGGCTCTTTTGAACGACGAGTAGGAGGGGGGGAAGAAGGATTGGATGAGGAGGAGTGAGGGGAGACGGTATCCTATCCGTTAGAATACGTAGTCTACTGTACGAGTACAGTACTCGTAGTCTGATAGGGCCATCAAACGTAAGCACTCTAACAAACGAGTTTATTGGTACCGGTACTCCCGGTACGGTAGCCTACTACCGTGCAAATTAGTTATCCCCACCCTTTCTTTGTAACTTACTGTACAGTCGCGACAAGATAGTAACCGGATAAGAAAGGAATTACTTATCGTGATCTGCGTTGTAACATCAAAAGTAATTCTTGTCATGTCCGGTTACTACCTTGCTGCGACTGTACTTACTAAACTTATCTAATCTAATCAACAAAACTCTGCTTTGATAACATACCATACCAAAAGGGATGACCTCCCCTCCCAAAAAAAGCTTAAACCCTCGTGGGAAACGTTTAGACCACTCCCTCCTTCCCTCCCTCCTTCCTTCCTTCGCCCATTCCTCTCGTGGAAACATTCCTAAGGTAAGTCAGCTTCATACAAGTAGCGTGAACGTTCTTCCCCGCAAAAAGAAGTCTCCGACGGATGGGTGGGAATTTGAGCCGCAATGGGCAGGGGGTTATGTGATTTTTAGTTAGACCTCGGGATGGGTCATTGTAGTGGACCTATGGGGTTGGGGGAGTTGTAGTACTCGTGCTCGTGCTCGTGCTCTGCGTATTAGGTGTTTTTCAGGGGACTGATTTTGCTTGTATGGTACTGGTGAGCGGGTGTTTGGGCGAATAGGGTGTATTGTAGTATTGTACTGTACGGGTACTGTGGGCAATTTGCTGATTGATTGATTAGGTGATGGGTACATTTGCTGTGGGTGAATTGGAGGGGGGGGGGGGGCTGCTAAGCCGGAGCCGGTGGTGGAGAGGGGAGGGGATGGGAGTGGGTGGTTTTGATATTTGATATTTGATATTTGAGGTTCGGTGGTGGTACGGGGGGTTGCGTTTTTCAGTTCTTTGGGGGAGTATTATATCTACTACGGTAGTACTTGTGCGGTAGGGGTATTGACTATGCTTCATGAAAGTCACGGTATGATATCATCTCTTCCTTCCTTCTTCCTTCGTGGCATGGGAGGTACAAGTACAACTAGACTACTAAATTACTTACCGTATTTGTATGATACGTCCAGCCAGCGATACCCCCCCCGCGGCACTTATCCCACAAGTACCACCTTATCCACCGGTATTATTTATTTACACCTCCATTGCCATAGAAACGTACCCTCCCGGCCAATCATACAAAATCCTAGAAGGCAAGCACTCTTGGCATCGCTCTCCCGCTTGGGCACTCCACAAAGGCAAAGAACAACTCATCGCTTCCCACCACCCACCTACCATCCACTGAATCAATCTAGAGCACCGTAAAGGGCCGGATTTTTTTTTGATTTTTTTTTGATTTTTTTGTTGTTTGCTTTTTGCTTCCGGGCCGGGTAGGAGTAGGGTTTACTTGTTGTACGAGTAAAATACAAATTTTAATTTGTTTTGGGAGGTGGGGAGGAATTCGTCATTGGATGTTTTAAAGACTGTCTTTTGTGTACGGTTTTGGAGTGATTGAAGGAGTTCTTGCGTGCGCGGATGGATGGTTTATACTTACATAGCCCCCCCAAGGGATGAGTGTACTGTACTGTAGGGGTAGATTATGCTTTGTACCTGTTGGATTAAATTTTGAGATAATCAGTGCGCACACGTTTGGTATTGTAGTTGATGGGGTTACCGGTGTGATACCGGTATTAGAACCTGTCTCTCCCTCTCCCTCCCTCGGTACGATAGGCTAGGGCCTAGGGGGGTAGTTTCGTGGGGTGAAATGAAGCATAAAAAAAGTGTGGCTGGTGGTAGTGGGAGAAACCTCGTGAAGTGGCCAATATCGAATGGAAATTTAGAGGAGGCGGGTGGTGGTTGTTGGAGGGGGGCTGTTTTTTTCCCTTTCCCCTAAGAGGGAGGTTACTTTTCAAAAGTTTCGCTCAGCCGTAACATGTTGTTGTGGGTCAACAGACCAAACACGCCCGCCCAACCAGGCAAAGTACCGGTGTCGTACGAATACGGTACTCGAGTATTGTACTCATAGGAAAGAAGAAAAGAAGAAAAAAAAGTCTTGAAAGTACCGGAAGTCCACTCGTAACCCAGCACATCCATCCATCCCAGCTCAGCCAAACAGGCGAGCGAGACAGAGGGTGATACTGAGCAGAGAGAGAGAGAGAGAGAGAGAGAGAGAGAGAGGAAAGGACCCGCTTGCTTGCTTACACCGCCGCCACCTTATTAACTTTATAGAGCATTTTGTTTACACACTTCCCTTTCCAAACCCCCCCTCACCCTTCCCAATTATCCTATCCCCCTATCTGTTGAAGAAAAAAAGGTGTGTGAGAAAGTGTGAAGTTCTACTCTTCTCTTAATTACTGTTGGTTGAACGGTTTTTGTACTAGTACTATATTTTTCCACTTTTTTTTTTTCCTCTCTTTTCTTGTGTGTGGTGAAACTTTCCACCCTCGGTGCTTGCTTGCTTCTTTGCTTAACTGTTTGCTTAACTGTTTGCTGCTGTGCGGTCAGTTTCCTTTTTAGCCAGCCCGGCATACACAGTAACCAATAACTACTGTACTTCTGCTTGATTATCCTTTTGCATCAATCTTTCCTCGCGGTTTGCTTTTCCTAATTTTTCAATTCGAAGGTTTTATCGCTTTTTTTTTCTTGACGGTACCCGTAACTTAAGTTACAGAGTTACAGAGTCCGTCATAGAAAGCAGGAGCTAGCAGGAATATCAGGAGTCAGGGAATGAAAAGAACGCGAGGAGTAACCGTAGCAGAAGCAAGCAAGCAGCAGGAAGCGGAGGCATAAGCACAAGCAGGAGGGAGCAGCAAGCAGAGGCACCACCAGCAACGGTAGCAGCAGCGACACACAGACCGATATCCCGATCAGTGGGAAAGGTGAAAGAGAGGAGGGAAGCGAAGAGGAAGTCATCAACAACAACAAGCATCATCATCCATCATCATCGCCGTCGCCATCACCATCATCGTCCTCCTCCTGTACCGCATTCGCAGCCTGGAAAATCAGACACACTACAGACGTGAGTGGAGTGAGTCTCTTTCTATTTTTCCCAATTACTTATTTTTTATTATTATTATTTTTCTGTTCTTTTGGTTCGTTCGTTCCTCCTTTCGTTCACTCCATCCCACCACCATCCCACCACCTCCTTCCTTACTCCTACTCTACTCCTCCTCCCATTCGGCTGCCCGCTCCAACCAACGAACCGTCACCTGGACCTTCCGTCGCTCGTTACCAGCGTCCCATCCCCTCTCTATTCCTCCCACACCCACACCCACACTCTACATACACATTCTTTCGCTCTCCCCCCATTCCTTTCCCTCTATTTTCGTCAAATTATTTCATCATAGTTATTGCTTTAATCCTCTATCATACTTGTACTTACCCTCTCTCTTACCCTCTCTCTTACCCTCTCTCGCACACTTTCTTTCTCCTTTCGAGCGCTTCCCCTTTGGTTCGCATTCACTGAAATTTTGCCTAGATAGATCGCCCCCTTGCCCGTCGCCGGTCCTGGTCGGCTTGGTTGAGCTGATCGCCAAAATCAACATTGAATAGCGTGGGAGTCGACCCAAGTATAGAAAGGTACCAACTCAATTCGCATGACAACCGTTCTAGTCCTGCTTCTCTGACTTGTCACTCGCGCCTAAGCTGTACCGTACTTGTCGGTTGATCCGGATACACCTCAACAAAGATGGGCCATACCGCTGAGCCTTCGATGGTCAGCTCTCAGGGGAGCTACACAGCAACAGATCTTTCCCGAAGGACAGAGAATACAAGTTACTCTATTCCAGAAGACGGACACCCGGTCACTTTCTCAACCTCCCGGAAGAAGAAGAAGGATCACGAGGCGACTAGTACTGTTAGTACTGTTGGGCATGGAACAAACGCTTCTCTTCTCATAGAATACTTTGAGAGCGGTAAAGCCAGTACTTCCGGTCGTCGTCCTAGTGTCCGTGTCAAACTTACTCCGGCTGCAAAGAAGCGTCATAACTTTAAGGCATCGCCTGATGGTCAAGGGCTACAAGTTTCCGACGTTGGATCAAGGCCCGGAAGCAGACAGGATCGCCGGCCATCGCACACTCATCGGGTATCGCTATCTCCACACGTCGGCGAGGATAGGATGATTATGGGTGAGCCCAATCACAACCGATCTCTTTCCGGAGACCAGACATCTATCATTTCTTCACAAACTTCCAACGCAGACGATTCTAATTTGAGTCACTACCCGCTCAACGTCACCGTCATCCGAGAAGCAGGCAGTCCCCGGTCTACCTACAGCTCCCCTCGCGAGATGGAGGAAACCGAAATTGCGTTCCGTACCCGCCGACGACCTACCAGATCTGGTGCAAGGAGCCATACCGAGGGATATCACAAGGATGTACTGAAATCAGCGCAAAAAGGAAGAAGTAGGAGTGTTAGTAGGGAAATTGATGTGGCTGAGGAAGCAGGGCTGAAAACTCCCAAATTGGGTCGGAGAAGAAGTCGAAGCTTAAGCAAGGAAAGATTGTCCATGTCTAGGGAGGAGAAACAAATGATTGAGCAGGGTGTGATGGAAGGCCTTGAGAAATTGCGTCTGCCTAAACAACGCAAACAACGCAGCCGCAGTGGAAGCAAAGGGGATGCGGATCTGTTGAAGGCGCCTCGCATGCGAAGCCGAAGCAGGAGTCGAGATCGCGAGGTTGATGAAATTACTGCTGAGAAGCTCCGTCAGAAGCGGAAAGCATCTACCGATGCAGAAAGACAGAGGACTGCTTCGACTGTCACTAATCCAGCACTCCTTGAACTCGTTGAAGATGCTATCAAACGCATGATCCTGCCACAACTTAATGAACTAAAAAGCGCCCAGAACCAAGCAAAGTTTGAACAATCTCTCTCACCAACATCAACGCTCGATCGACAGGCAAGTACAAAACAACGACCCGATAAGTCTCGTAGCATGCCGGATGTGAAACCTATGGTTGTTCTATCTCCCGATGTTGACCGAGGGGATGGGCAAGGTGTCGTCATTTCTGGCAGCAACGGGGAGGGCGATAATCAAGAGGTAATCGATCAATTTATTGACAAAATCCTTGTTATTGCGGGCGGAAACGCTGATTTGCCTTTACAAAAGTCCGAAACGTCCTACTCGAGAGCACCTGGGTTTGGCGTGAGTCCTTCGGTTCATTCGGCTGAGGATGGGGAGGGTGTATCTCTCGTTGGAGCTGTGCCCACTCATGGTAATCACGAGAGATTGGAGATGCCGGATCATCCGGACCGATTAGACACCCCGGGAACATACGCGGAGACTAGGGCGTCTATTCTCTCCGCGAATTCTGGCCTTCCCTATCCAAGTCAGAGTGGAATGCCAACCTCTGGACGCACTCCACCAGTTCCGAAATCAGAGTTCCCTGTATTTAGTGAGCTGAATCTTCACTCGAGGGCATCGAGCATTGTTTCCGAGCGTACTGGTCTTGACGACAATCGATCGAATGCGAGCAAGCGATCCCTGGCCAGCAAGAGGGGCATAAATGAACCAAGCATCGTTAGCTTTGCACCGGTTGGAGATGAGGACGGTGACAGGGATGATATTAGCTCGATATCGTCTGGTTCGAGAAGGAGTATTGGTTCGCCAACAACTTTAGCGCCTGGAGATGCGGCTGTTTCGATATTATCCATGAGTTCAACACAGAGCACCAAGCTAGCTAAACAGAGGAGAAAAGGAAAAGGAAAGGGTGGTGAAATGTCTGAAATTAATGAGGCTGATTACCATGAAACTTCTGGAAAGAATCAAGCTGTTAACGATTATTTTGCTCAAGTACGGGAGATGGCTCAGTCTAAGGCACTGCAAGAACCGGGAATGCACGATACTTCCATTGAGGCTCGGCATGTCTCAACTTTTACTGGTAACGATTTTGACGATAGCCACATGGAGAAGTTTGACGGCCAACAAGTATTTTCTCTTGGCGCCAACCCATCCATGAGGTCAACCCCTGTAGTCGCCCATTCGGTTCAACCGTCTGTCCTCGACGCTCCTTCCAACGTCGGCTCCAACCTTTCCTACCGTCAAAGTCCTCTTCCTCAGTTAGGAGCGAGTGCAATACCAAAGTTTGATGATCCGATGCCTGAGTATGGGCATATGGCCGACGATGATGAGGAATTCAGCACGAACCCATCAATCATACATGGCCCCGGGCACGAGCCCGAAGACTGGCATTTCAAACCACCATCTCAGCCAGCCAATGAGCTTCATCTTGGTGGCGACCGTGGGATGGATGTGGATGACAACTTACCACCATCGCTTCGGGTAGGTCAAGGCATGTCTTCAACTTCACCCGTACTTAAAGACGAAGGGTACATCTCTGCAGCAAATCCGGGGATGGCCTCGCCTAGTCCTATAACGCCTGTTCAAAACATGGGTGATCCGTCTATGGGGATGGGAGCAATACGTGGCATCGGTTCTGAGGACGACAACTATTCTTATCACGGCCACGCAAGGATGGCAAGCGGGAATTCTCACGGAATGCCTTCACCACTATATGACAGCTCGACAGGTAGAGGTATCGACAGAATTCAGTCAAGGGACATTGTTGCTTTGATGGATCACGTAAGGCTTTCCTTCTAAGCTCGGGTAAATATTTTTTTCGCTAATGTTTTTGACAGCTTACCGTTCGCGATGCGCAGCGAAACGCGCGAGATACCGAGATTTTGGTCACCCTTGTCCGAAGCGCAGCCGAGATGAGGAACTCTTTTGAAGACATGAAAAAGACTCTTGAATCACAACAGCACGCGATCATAGATGGTGTTGACCAGAATACTGAGAGGAGTGTTCAGAAGATCCTTCAAGGGCCGCGACCGTTACCACCTTCAGCTCCTAGAGCACCACGATATGCCAAGAACGATGACGATGCTGAGGATGAAGGTCCGGCTAAGAGACGCAATGTTTTCCGCAGGGCACTCAAGGGGCTTAGCATGAGAAGCTCCAATGACTTACAAAGAATCGAAGAGATGTAAGCTTTTCCCAGAATCTGCAGCTTCGTCTGTTTCTGTGCTAACTAAGATAACTAGGCTACAAACTCTTTTGGGAGAAGTGGAGGGATTAAAGGGAGGCCAAGAATTTTATCAGCAGAGTTTGTTACAAAGCCAGAGTATGGGAACCTTCGACGCCATGAAAAGTGTAACTGAGGGCCAAGATACCAACCCAAATTCTTCAGGTGGGAATTCAGGATATTATAGCGGCGCTCCTTCCAAGCAACCCAGCAGCTCCAGAATTTACCAAGACGAGCGACCGCATCAATCTACTCGTATTTCCCCGATAGAGGAAGATACCGCTCTTCGAACTCCTCCACGCTCGAGAGGAGGTTCCGTCCCCCTTGAGACACCTCCCGATGCTAGGGTCCCACCAACGGCTTTCAGCAACGAGAACACTCCCACCAAGTCCGAGAAGCACCAAAAGCGCGAATCCAACTCTTCCTCGCTAAATCCCAAGAACAAATCCAGGTGGTCAGAGACAACTGCGTCTTCGGGATTTAGAGCAATGTTCGGGCGTGGTAATCGTGGCGAATCTAGGTCTGATGTTGATCTTTATGACCCTTCTGCTCCAAAGGACATGCAACAGGGATCGGCGTACTCGGAGGAGCCAGCAGAGAGAGCACACTCTCCTCATCCTCCACCCTCATCTAGAGATACTGATGCCCCAATAAATCACTCTAACCGCAGGTCTCTTGAAGTACACCATCCCCAACCTCGCATCCCGTACAACCACCAATTGGAAGCGCAGGCACAACAACTCTTTGCCAATGGGGTCATTCCCAACTCGCCTGGCATGAATGCGTCTACCTCGAGTCTCGGGACCTTGCCACCTTTGGGCCCTGGTGGATTTTCGAATGGAAAGTTGATGTCTCCTCTCGCTCAGGATGCCTACGACCAGCACCGCCAGCAGCTCCAACAGCAGCAGTCTCCTAAGGGACCAGCCATCCCACCTAAGGTTAAGGAGGACCCTATTACACCTGCTCCCACGGGTGACGATCCTTCCATCACATCTCGATCTGATAGAAAGAAGAAGCACCGGGAGAGAGACGAGAATGGCAAGAAGCCCAAGAGGACTGAGGAGGAGAAGGCGGCACGCCGGGAGAGGAAAGAGAGAAAGGCACGTGAGAGAGCAGCAGCAGGACTCGATTCTGTTTCATCCACCCCCAGAAAGAAGTCGCGGGATCAGCTGTCTCCCGATGGCGCTACTGGGCGTCACGGGGTAAGTTACCTCGAGGGATCTGCGTATTTACACAGTACTAATACTCTATTATTTCTATAGGATGTTGTTTCTCCCCTTTCCGCTAGATCACCTTCCGTTCAGTCCAGGCTGAATGGACCTCGCCCATTGTCGAGCAATAGCAATAAGGAGAATACCCGAAGACATAGGCATCAAGGTTCGCAGGGTACCGTTGGTAAGCTCTCTCTCTTATTAACCAACCGCCATCAAATAAATCAAGGGGCTAACACTTCTGCAATAGACACTTTCGGCAACCCAGAATACGACAATTACGGTTCCTACCGATGATCTAGACTTGACGCACAACCTTCTTCCTTATGAGCGATTGTTATTGTAGTTTTTTCACTTTTTCTTTGCCGTTTTTCTGCTATGCTTTACTATGTTTACTTTGATCATGTGGGCAAATGTTCAATTTTTCCTTTTTAAATTTAACGATATCTTTCTTGTTCACGGGGTACAAGTCTTTTTTTTTATTCTTTGACCAAAAAAAAAAAAACCAAAGCTCTTTCATAATCTTTTCCTTCTCTTTTTCTACAAAGCGAAAACACAAATTTTTCATATCATACCACCACCAACCATTAGTCGTAGTTTATATGCTTGCTTGCTTGGTGTTAACTATTTATTCCATTTTACTCTATACCACTACCATTCTTTTCTCCTGCTTCTTTTCTTTTTTTTTTCCTTCATCGCGAAAAATAGCGAGGCATGTGCATGTCTGAATGTTTGACCGACCGGGGGGTAACAAAATGGGATGGAAAAAAGTTATCATAATCTAGTTTGGGGCCTTTTTATACATCTTTTTTTGTTTCAGCATGTCTGGCATATAGTACTGTACTTTTTTGGGGTTGAAAAGGGAAAATGACGGTGAGTTTGAGCGAGAGGGTGAGAAAAGTTTGTAGTTTTTTTGTTTTCGTTTTTTGTCTTTTTGTCTGCTTTTTCTGGTTAGCGAAAGTTGGGTATGGTGGACGGATGGGTTCATGTATGTAATGCCATTGGGAATGATGGCATGGAATGATATGATGTGATTGCTCTTGTGATATGAACTTTGTGGGAGATCTTGTTGAAAGTTTGAAATGATGACTTGTGCTTTAACCATAGCACACCCTCGATAATGGCTGTTGTTTTCATCTAAAATGGCCAGGGCTGATTTTTCCAGGTGTATTATCACTATTTTGACCTACCGTACCGACCGCTATGTGCTTGGAGCTGAAATGCTGGCTGTTTGTGGTTTATTCAATCGAGTGATATCACGTGAATCAAATCGGTCAGGGTCAACCAAGATCTGATTTATTGAGACTGACTTACTATCTCCTTCCATAAAGAGCTAATGCAGTAGTGAACACTAGGATGAATATATGTCCACTTTTTTGCTAAAGAAGACTAGTGAAATCAGTCAGACCTCCCCAGGTACGATATTGTTAGGGACCTAAGTTAGTACAACATTCTGGTCATGATTTTAGCTGCAATTTCCATTCGAGTTAGTGCAACGAACCCAAAGACAGCTTTAACGGCATTAGAATATTCGGAATTCTTACAACTTAGGATTTCCAGCTTGCTGTACAATGCTTGCACCTCCGCGTAATCGACTTTGCTGATGTCGGCCATCATATACGCGATCTTTCAGGGCAGATATTCCTGTTGTTAGTGACTGCATGTGGCAATCTAGTAAAGGGGGACGCCAGAGTGCTTGTACTTACATCACCACGACTATCAGACATTTGCTTATCTACGTTATGGTCTCCGAGAATATCATTGACTTGTCTCAACACGCCAGGGCGGTTCTGGTGGATGAATATAACGCGTAGATGACTCTCTTCAGCGACTGTTAGGCTCCTGAGAGTAACTTCAGGCATATTGACAGCTCCGATAGTGCATCCGGAATTTATATATCTGACTAGTGCCCCACCAACCTCGGAACCGATAGCTTCTTGAGCTTCTTCTGTCGATCCACCAATATGAGGGGTAAGAATAACGTTGGGGAGATCTCTAACTTCGGTTACCCAGCGAGCAAGGTCCTCATTAAAGCACGGACCATTAGCAGAAGGTTCGCGAGGGAATACGTCGAGAGCTGCACCAGCTAAGTGGCCAGAACGCATGGCTTCACTTTATTTTTCAACAACAGATTAGCAATTAGCAAATCTGATAAGGCGGGTTACTTTAAGAGCAGGTTCGTACCATAAAGCTTGGATATCAACTACAGAACCACGAGAAGAATTGATTAGATAGCTTCCTTTTTTCATGGCCTTTAACTCCACGGGCCCGATAAGATCGCGAGTCTCCAGAGTTTCAGGAACATGGAGAGTGACAAAATCTGATGAAGCCAGTAATTCAGACAAATTCTTAACCTGTCTCGCTTTACCAATTGCCATCAAAGGGATGACATCATAGAAAAGGACATTCATCCCCATTGACTCAGCCAAAACAGATAGTTGAGATCCGATATGACCATAGCCAACGATGCCTAAAACTTTTCCACGAATCTCCCAACAGCGAGTGGAAACCTTTTGCCAGGTACCAAAGTGCATTTCCATGGATTTATCGCCGATTCTACGAGAAAGCATGATAACTTCGGCAATTACCAGTTCAGCAACCGAACGGGAATTGCTGAAAGGGCTATTGAAAACAGTAACACCACGTTTGGCTGCATATTTCAGGTCGACTTGGTTCGTCCCAATGCAAAAGCATCCGATTGCCAAAAGGCTTTTGGCATGATCAAGCACCGAAGCAGTAAGTTTTGTTTTCGAGCGGATTCCAATGACGTGGACATCTCTATTTAGGAAATATTGGTTGCAAATTTAGCAAATTCAGATTACTTAGGAAGCAGTAATATAGGGGAGTATGGATGCCTACCGAATCTTCTCAACCAACTCGCTCTCTCGGAGAGAAGAGGTATGAAATTCCACCTGATATCCCTCCTTTCGCAGCAACTCACGTGCGGTAGGGTTGATGTTTTCTAACAAAAGTATCTTGATGTCGCCCGTATTGAAAGGTTTGAGCTGCTTTTTGGGAGCAATTGGGAAATAGCTGGCTCCATAAGAGGGACTTGTTCCGGCATTAAAGAAAGCATTCGGGGAGGGGGTACTGGAGATCACCGTGTTGGATACCGGGATTATATCTCTTGGGATAGTCATTGCCGGATGTTAAGGTTCAATCAAAAAAACAAACAAACCTTAAAAGGTTTATTTGAGGGTAGAATATTGTAGGTTAGTAGTTGCAGTTTTCTATCAATAGAAAACGGTAGATTGAGACGAGAAGAGTAGCACAGAGGAGAAGGTGGAGCGGTGGTGGTGGGTGAGATGGGAAAGAGTTTAAGAAGGGCGACGGCAGAGGATGAGGGGAGGGATGAAAAGGGTTGAGTGTATGGTAGCAAACAAATTTTAGAGCTGCGCAAGCATATGGGTTTGCGAGAGAAGGGGACTACAGAATACTGCACGGTGGTGCAAACATTAGGTATGCGGGCTGCGCTGATGCGTCGTCTTTTGTGGTATTCTGAGAGCAGACGAATAGGTATTAACTGAACGTTTAAGACAAGAAGTAGGGAGAGAGAGAGAGATCTGAAGCGATAATTAAGTATTTGCCAATAAACGGTAAGCTAGATAAGGACAAACCCTGTCATTTACCGGTGATTATACAGAATCTAGCTGCGAAACAGCCTAGAAACAAATGCGAGTGATTGGACATGGTGCTGTAAGCTGCATACCGGTACCGGTACATGTCTTGTTTGGAGCTCTGGACGAAATATTCTCGGAGAAGGACGGACGATAATCTTGCTTGCACTACATATCTAATTCGAGTATCCTGTCCGTAAAGTGCGATATGACACCTAATCTCTCGGTATTGCACTACGGTAGTATCGTACTGCTTAATACGAAAGTCTAGAGCTTTAGATGGGGCAACCTTATGTTTCCTTTACCAGTACCGTATCTTTATCCTACCGTATGATGGTTGTTAAATTCAAAAAAAAATTCGACAAAACTAGCTGTAAATCAAAAGTAGAAGGTTGCCACGCCCATGACTTATGTACCGCGGTACGGCTGATGATTCGTGTATCTTTAACTATACCGTAAGCGAGTGAATAAGTTGGAATAGCGGAGAGGAACGGAAGCGATAAGCATTTGCTCAAGCCATAGCTTTACAGTTCTTGAATCATATTGTGTCGTCGGATATACCGGTAGATTATATGATCCGATTCACAAGCGGTAATAGTCTACTAATAGCCGATTTTTAAAGTCTCCACAATGGCTGTGGTGTAAGGTATCAGCCCGTGGTATAAGTGCTTCCTTGGCAGAAGTGTATCACCTAGGCCATTGTCTTTACTGATTTTCTTCCCGTAACATTCCTCTCCTCCCTACAACAACCATGATCCCCATAGAGCATTCAAGAGATGAGTGAGAACAATATACTATTTTTAATTAGGATGCTAACATTCTCATAGGCAAGGAAATAACACCACATAGACATGCAGCAATCATTACCATGCGCAAACTTGGCTATCAGTTTAAAGAAATAAGAACACATACCGATAGCCATTTCAACAGCAAGTGATATTCACCGTCATGTGGTAAAGAATGCTACTGCAAAACTAGAGGCAGTGCAGTCTGAATCTCAAGTAGTTATACTTGGGCCAAGGGCTGAGAGTGCACATTCCCAGTCAAGTTTGCTTGAATGGGCCCCCTGGTCGGGGAGTTCTAAGAGGATATATTTAGAGGGAGAGGAGGTGGAGGAGGTGGAGGAGGAAGCTGAGATGGAGCAGCTGAGAGGAGAAAGGATGCTAGCTGGAACTCAGATATGAGATAAGAATAATATACCACTACTTGAGCTATTATCAAAAGACTGTTTGGATAAGAAATCACACTCTGGGCATCTAAAAATTTTAACAACAACAGAACTTGATCACCTTATTTACATGGTAAAGCAGAATCTTCACACTTAATAGATATACTTCATCAATATTTAGAGAGAAGCTGGGCTATCACATGTCAGTGATACCACTGTTTGGAAAGCTTTATGGTCTTATGGTATTAAAGCCTATAAGGAGCTGTTTAAATTTATCTTGAAAACTGAAAACAAAGTGATAAGACTCAAATACTGTACAGAGAGAAAGTCCTGTAGTACGGAAGAATGGAAAAATTATGGGTTTACCAATGAAATGTTAATTGAAGTTGATGGTCTTTTTAGATTGGACTTTGTCTGACACAATGAATCAGAGAAGTGGCATGATGACTGTATTAGCTATATAAAGAAGCAGGGAGAGAGTGTGATGTGCTAGGGCATGATAGGATGGTAATGGAAGGGTCCTTTTTATGTTTAGGAGTTGGAGACTGCAGAGGAGAAAGAGGAGGCTATTTTGGCTATTACATCATTGGAGGAAGAGCAGTCTATGGAAGAAAAAAGATTGAATAAGGAATAGAAAGCATCAGAAGAGTGGGAACAGTTTTGGGCTTTGGAGCTTTCAGCTTTCAGCACTCAATGCTATGCTGAAAAATACTACAATACACCAAAGTAGTAAGCTCTACAAAGTTATTAAGGAAAAAAATTCTAACTAGACAAATACAAGCATAGAGAAGGATGTCACAGATCATCATTTTTACATACCAAATGCTAGTGTTCTGTGATGAACCACCACTTCTTGATGCAGTAAGGAATGTCTGCTCTGTCATGCTTGATGTTAGTGGGTTAGGCTATAGATATCTCAATCAAGTAACAGCTGTAATAGAACACTATAACTGTTCACAGGATCACCCAACATCAATTAGAGCCTTCTTCTCACCCTTCAAGATATAGGTTGGATGCACATGGGACTATAGTATGTGAACCAAGTAGTAGCTTATATGTATAAGTGATTGTGCAAGGAAACTAAACAACATAAAAGTTCCAGGCTTTATATATTCATTGCCAGTCTCCTGATTATTCAAATGCATATGTAATTATTTCCCAGCCATCTCCTAACCTCCCAAATTCCTCTGCAAAAATACAATTAATATGATGGCTGATATAAACAACAAATAACATAATCATACATAAGGAAATCCTCCTGCCTGCTGCCATTAATCTGGTTGTCATAACAACCTCATCATATAATATAATCTTATAACAAATAAAACTACAGCCCCTCGTCAGAAATGTTCGTGATCTGGGACATGTTTAATTGCAGTTGTGCCATAATGTAGTGGGTCAACAGTGGGGTTGTCAATAGGCATGCAGGTATGAATGCTTACTCCAAGTCCCCTCAACAATCAACAATAATTAATGATCAATCATCTACTGTATATATTTTAGAGTAAGAAAATAATAAATAAAACTAGCTAATACCTTGTATAACCTCCCTTTGCTTCCAATACTGCAGTTACTCTATCAGGCATTGATTTCCATAACTTTTCAAAAAACTCCTCAGGAATTATCTCCCAAACCAAAGGTAATACTTGTGCAAGCCTCTTCTTAACAGCTTCTTTTCCTCCTAGGGTATCTCCCATCCTTGGATACTGCTGGTGTAATCACTTTTTAAGTTCAACCCATGCATGTTCAATAGGATTTAAATCAGGGGAGCAAGGTGGGTGTTCCACCACTTCAATACAATTTCTCTCCAACCATGCCATAACATTATAAGCCTTGTGAACAGGAGCATTGTCTTGCTGAAAAAGAATATCTTCAAGTTGCATACCAAAAGAAATCATTTGATGAATTACAGGAAAAAGATACCTTCTTAAGAGCCTAACATACCTGGTCTTGTTGATATTTTGAGTAATAGGAACCAAAAGACCTTTTCTCTTACCACAAAAGTACCCCCATACCATAAGTGAAATACCCTTATACTTTTCCTTTGGGTTGATGCACTCTGCAAGCCACTGCTCCCCAGGTTCTCTGAAAACCCACTACTGCCTTGGATCCTTGGATTTCTCTACACTACACTCATTACTCCAGATGACTCTCTCAAAATCCTTAGTTGTCCAATCCTTATAAGCTGTAGCCCACTTCTATCTCTTAGTAATATGCTCAGGCTTGAGCTTTGGTCTTGATTTGGCCAGCTATTTCTTGATATTGGCTTCTCTGCGTACTCTATCTACTATAAATTTGTTAGAGAATCATGTCCTATCACTCATGGGGGTACAAACCAGTAGAAAGAGAAATGCCCAGTGCATATTTATCCCTGAAATCTGATCTCTTCATTTTCTGGTTGGATTTGGCTACTTGGATGATTGTGCTACGCTGTCGCTAGCTAAGAATGGGTGTGCAACCGAGGCGAGAAAGATTATCCAGTGATAGACGCTCACATGTACGAGCAAGGAAGCTTTTAATGGTTGTCCATAGCCATCCAATAATTTGAGCAACAAGAGCAATATTCTGGAGGCAGTAGAAAAATCCAATGATCATGCCTTTTTCAACATTGGTCATTTCTCTTTGGGCAGTCTTTGGGTTTCGCTTTTTTTTTTTTGATGTATATCCAGATCGATTAACCATTCGAAATTCAGAGAAAGGGTAAATTATTAAAAGGAGGTGGTAGATTTTCATGATACTGTTATGAAAATAGGTAGCAGGTATAGTCACGATCAACTTAGTGAGGTGGCATTTAGCAAGGTGCCGTTGCTTAGTAAGGTGATCACGAACACTTCTGATGAGGGGCTGTATATAACAAGGAAACCTTATTGCTGCACCTCTTCTGGGATACTGAAAAGTCATTGAGACCAGTAGAGCTGTAGCTGCACATATTCATGTATCATCTGGTTGAGCTCTTGAGTGATCTTAGTGGAGATACAATTTATCTCAGCTTCACATAGATGTATGTGAGGAGCATGACTACTAGTAAGGATACTAGCATTTGGTATGTGAAAATAACGATCTGTGACATGTTCTTACTAGTAGTTATACTCCTCACATACATCTATATGAAAATAAGATGAATCGTATCTCTGCTAAGATCACTCCAGAGCTCAACTAAATGACACATGAATATGTGCAGCTACAGTTCTACTGGTCTCAGTGACTCTTCTGCATCTTAGAAGTAGAAGAATAAGTTTTCTTTATTATTTGGTTTCATTTATTATATAATTACATTATATGTTTAAGTTATTATAGTAACTAGATTAATAGCAAAAGGTAAAAGGATTTCCTTAGATATGATTATATTATTTGTTGTTTGTACCAGCTATCCTATTAATTGTATTTCTGAGGAGGAATTCAGGAGGTTGGGAGATGGCTGCGAAATGTTTGGATTACATATCTATTTGGATAATTAGAAGGCTGGCGATAGATATATAAAGCCTAGAACTTTTATGTTATTTAGTTTCCTTATGTAATCACTTATATGCATAAGCTACTACTTAGTTCACATACTATAGTCTCATGTGTATTTAACCTATATCTCGAAAAGTGAGAAGAAGACTTTGATTGGTATTGGGTAATTCTGTGAGCAGTTACAACATTCTACTATGATCGTTGCTTGATTGAGACATCTGTGGCTTGACCCAGCAATATCAAAAATAATAGAGCAGATGTTCCCTACTGTATCAAAAAGTGGTGGCTTGTCACAAAGGAAAGGAAGTTGATTCCTGGTGTTATGTGAAGTATATTGCATGCTTACTGCTTTGGCCTGTATGCTGAGAGTAGTTACAGCACAATGCCAACTTTGTACTCATGGAGGATAATGTGCCAGCACATGACTCTATTTTTACTAATAGACAGAGGGCAAAGGAAGGGATTTAGAAGCTTGACTGACCTCCTAATTCTCCTGATTTCAACCTGATTAAGCATATCTATACTTTAATGAAAAGTTGAATTCAAACCATTTGGGGCAACAACAAATGAAAGAGATCCTTCAAGCAGAATGGAACAGGATAACTATTGAGGAAATCAATAAGGAAGTAGCTAGACTTCCTAGTATTATGGCTAGGTGTATCAATGTTCATGGAGGAAATAAATATCATGCTTAGCCCCTAGCCAGGCTGGCTGATAGGATGCTGAGTGGAATGATCTTGGTGACAACTATCATTATTTAATAGAGGGGATATATCATAGACTGAGATAGAATACTAATTTATTTACACCTCAATTCTTTCACTTAATACTGTTATCCTCATGGCCAGTATAGGCTTCAACAGCCTCATATGCTCCAGGTACAAACAGTCTTGGTGACCCGTGTGTAAGTAGAGTCTTGGTATAACTTGGCGAGTCACCTACATTCTGGAGACTTTAAAAATCGGCTAGTAAACCATGGGTTAATGCCCATGTGTAGTTAACTAGCCGATAGCAGCCGCTACGATAAGTTACCCATGGCGGGGTAGATCCCAGCACTGGTCAAGCTGCAACCAGCCAAGCACAGTTGCATGACGCAGGAGCACTTCCTCGAGCCTGAGAAAGAAAGTACGGTATTCACCAAATCTTGACTCTAGACTATCCCTTCGTTTGTTCCCGAATCTCACAGCTTTCTAGCATGAAAACCACCACCGAAGAAGAATCGCGGATCGGCGAGTGTGGGAGAGAGATGAGTACCGGTATTACAAGTCACAGACTACAAAAGGAATATAGATTTTTGTGACTTCCTCGGAGTCTGGTAAAGAACTTGGAGACATTTCCTTCTCTAGTATAACGCTCTAAATAGTACCAGACAACGAAATCAAACGAAGGGATGTGATATGTAAAAGCAAGGTCCAAAATTCGAGTCTCTAGTGCATATACATTACTTACCAACGCCCCAGAGCCAAGGCTCGTATTGGCACTGGTATACGGTACTTGTTGCCTATGTGAAAGTACTGTATTGCTCTGCGAGTTTAAAGCTGACTGTACTGTGGTATCCTAACTTCAAACTATCATACGGCGTGGTAGAACACCCTACGATACCTGAAGCTGGATTGAGATGATGCCGGGGGCTGCCTCACTGCGGATCCCCTATGTCTTGGTTGACGGGGCGAATGACTCTCTGGTTGGGGCAGTGGTCCGAGAAAAGCTACAACATCATAGCCCCATCCTGGCTGGACCTTCGCCCTGTCTATCTTAATCCAAGACTTTTTTTTCTTGTCCCTGTCAGATTTCCCCACAATACGAAATTGTAATGAGATGATGAGGTCTACCATACCGGTAGTGTATGGGATTTAACTTATTGAAGCCCATCACCAGAATTTTTCATTCTATTAGAGAAAAAATAAATAAAAAAATAAATAAAGTGACTTCTTTCCACACGCTGCTATCACATTCACTTTTTTTTTTACCTCTTTGCCCACTTACCCGTTTACTCCGCACAAATCACTTACACAGTACTTAAGGTACGCACCCCGCGGGCATTCGTTTCCCCTCACACCTACCTCCAACCACGCCACACCCCATTTCTACAGCACACAACAGGGCAGTTGCAACAAGCAAACTTTAAGAAAAAATTATTCACTCCGTTTCCTTCACTTCTGCTGGTTAAAAGTAGAGCCCGCATACCCTTCCAACAACCCTACCGCCGTCTAAAATGTCGGAACTTCGTCGAAAAGCTCTTGGGAGCGGAAAGACTGTTTCTCGCAAAGCTGCCTCTCGCCAGTCCTCTGCAGCATCATCTCGTGTTAATTCGAGAAACACTTCCCGTGCCAACTCTAGAGCTGCTAGTAGGGCTAATACTGATGACGAGGGCTCCTTGAGTGACGAGACTACTTTTAGGTATGTTCTAGTTTACCTTGTCAAACTTATTTCCGTTCGCAGACAACTAATCACCTAGATGAATCAAATAGTCTCGGATCAGTCGACGAGCTTGCTACTATTGATGCCGAACTTGACGAGACCACAACCGTCTGGCAGGAGGAACTTGGTGATAGAATTAATCAAATTATCGAACGCAAAAAGTCGAGCTCCGCGGGGAGAGAGGAGTCCTTGACCGCCTACATTCGTATCCTATGCGCCAAATATGCAAAGGAGGAAATAATCTCCAAAAAGTCTGAACTCCTGGATGCCTTTGTAAGGAGCCTCAAGCAGGCGAAAACTGAGAAGGAAGCATTGCTTGCTGCGAAAGGTATATGCCATTCCATCAGTAAATAAACAACCATCTCGCCTAGCTTCTGGGAATTAATCGAAGTCGAGTCGTTTGGGCTAAAGCTGACCAAATACTTTCTACAGCGTTGGCGATTACTATTGTTACAGATCCTGAAGACACCCTTTTCGACAAACTGGCCCTAGATTTCAAACGTACTATCAGAGATCATGCATCTCTGCCTCTTAAAAACGCCTTGATCCACGCATTAGGAGCTGTTACATTCTACGGCGGAGCTTCCGTTACTGAAACAGAGCTCACCATGGACTTTTTTATGGGGATTGTCGAGTCCGATGGTCATGATATTGGCGCAGGTGATGATCCAGGGGTTGTTGCTGCTGCTTTGGAAGAGTGGGGTAATCTTGCCACCCAGTTGGATGATGCTGAAGAGGTTACTCGTCGTTCGATGTCATCTCTCGTGGACCAGTTGGATTCTTCCGAAATATTGGTCCAGATTGCCGCAGGCGAGAATATTGCCTTGTTATATGAAAAGAGTTACGCTGAGGCAGAAGATGATGAGGTCGTTGAAGACCATTCAGAATCTGGCGTTGGGAAAAATTTTGTTCAGAAATACAAACCCTATCCTCGTCATGATGATCTTGTTCATACTCTGCGTGGCCTCTCTAGTGGATCGAAAAAGTATCTCTCCAAGAGGAACAAGAAGACCCAGCATTCGGCATTTGTTGATATCCTACATAGTGTTGAGAACCCTATGAAGGGCCCACGCTACTCCGAGGCGTTGGATAAGGACAACAGAGTTCGTGGTTCAAGAATGACGGTTAGAATTCACAAGAAGGGACTATTGAGGGTAGAGAGGTGGTGGAAGCTTCATCGCCTTCAACACTTGAGAAGAATTCTTGCAGGTGGTTTTTTGAACCATTGGATTGAAAATCCAGTTATATTTGAGAGTTTGAGGTATGTTATCGTCTATTCTACTCCTCCTCTAAATAGATTGGGGCTGATTTATTGTGATCATAGTTTGTTTGTGGAGGAAATATAAGCAGTCCCCGATAGTCTTCTAACTTTGCCATTCTTTCAGGTAGAAGGTCTCGTAATTTCTCCATCTGTTTGCTTTCTTCGGGTTTCATAATCGATTTACAAAAAAAAAAAAGAACAAGAGGTTGAATGGACTGGAACAGTAAGTAGTGAGCTCTCTGCAACCTTGCTACCATTGCTTGTTCTAAGGGGATTTTTAAATCTCTTGTTTCTCCTAATTACTTTCCTGCCTTTATTTTGTTATTTTCTCTGCATTTCTGGCTTTACTACTGGCTTTCACATTCATTTTCACCTTAGGCATAATCCTTGGGCTTCTCCAAGCTCCAAGAGATACAGTACAAGGTAGACTGGCTATTTTCTTCTCTAATTCTTTAATATTTTTGTTTTGTTTTGTTTCTACATGGTATAGCTTTGCTGGCGTTCTGTCATAGGGATTTCCAAACCTTTATACTGCGTCCCTCACGGGGTTTTAGTTCTTTTTCTATGTTTAACTCTCATGGTAGAGGAATCTAATCTAGAGTAGTCTGCTGTTAAGATTTCTTAAAATTTTGTTATTGTACCTTTGTTCTATTTATATAGGGTGTCTCATGTTGTTATTGGGTAGGGAGGCTAGAGTTGTTAGGAGGTGGTTTCTTCAAGGAGATGCTTCAAATGGTATTAAGGCTGCAATCTGCTCAAGCTTTTGGCTGAAGAGCTGTACCTAGTTAATATGTTACAATACACGAGTATCATCCCCCTTGGAAATTAGCCTTATAATAGTACTTTCAAGTTGTTTTGAGAGAAAGCTCAACACTATAAATAGTCTTTCAGTCCCTCAAGCGTACTGGTATTGGTCTATGCTAAGGCGTCAGGGATAAAGTGCATGCAATAATGGCGTTAAGGTAATCCCTGGCTAGACCCTTGTGGAGAGCATAAATCGACCCCCATTCTTCACATTCAAATGGTAACCATCCAGCAGCTTCACCCTTGATAACCACCGCCCAACCACCTCACTGCTCTCAATAACAAGCACTACCATCTATACTCCGAATACTCATTCACGTATATAATTTGCAAACGTTCTAACCTCTTACTCTTCAAACTCCAATATCTCGGTCTTCTACGATGGCAGCTACAACTACACGCCAGCCATCGCTTTTCGCCCAAGTGTCCGCTGTTCCTCCGCAACCGGCCAGCTCCACAGCTGAAGCTCCTACCAGCAACCCGCATCACCCTAAACAGTGGCACATTCCACGGCTACTCCTCAAGGTTAGAGACGTCTCTCACGAAGGAGCGATTAAGTACTTCAATACGACAAACACTCAAAAGGTCTTACATGATGCTGTAATTGGTGTTCTAGAGACGCTGTACACTCATGAGACAGCTCCCACAACGTACTTCCCCAGCCTCAGGGCTTTTTTAAATTTCTTAACGGTTTTTGCTTTGTGTGAACTGATATAATAATAAAGGCAACGCTCAATAACATTAATCCTCCAGTCAATGGATGGTGTAGCGAATACCACTGGTAGCGACCTAGACAATGATCACAAGAAGATCTATTTCTCACTCGACTACATTGGCCAAATCCCTGACGACCGTGTGCAAAGTGAGATTCTGGGTGTGATAAGGCATGAAATGGTACATTGCTGGCAGTACGACGCCTGTGGAACTGCGCCGGGTGGATTGATCGAGGGAATATCCGACTTTGTTAGGATGAAGGCAGGATTTAGCCCACCGCACTGGAAAAGACGGGGCGATAACTGGGACGCCGGGTGAGTGCCATCCCTTGAAACAAGCAAATGAAGTAGATGAATTAATAAATGGGCAGGTATGCAACAACGGCTTATTTTCTCGACTACTTGTGCTCGAGATTCGGGAATGACACGGTCAAGCGGATCAACCTTGCCCTGAAACATTCTACATATACCCCGGAGCTGTGGGTGACTATCTCAGGTGGAATACCGATTGAGAAGCTATGGGATGACTATAAAACCGCATTTAACCTTCACCCAACACCAGCGCCAGAACCCAGCGATCCCGAGAAAGAAAAGGAAGGTTATGCGGTGGTAGCTCAAGAAGAAGCTATCCCTCCACCGCCCAGCAAAACGGAGCCAAAGCCCCCCCAAAGCATTGAGAAGCCATTGCCCATCCCCCCAACGCCCATAGTAACTTATGGCTCCAGCATGCGCCGCTCAGGATCTCCTGGCTCTGGTGATGTTTGGCCTTTTGCTGCGAATACACCTGTGGCCCACATCATGCTTGACAGGCTTAAGAATATGAGGTTCGAAGGGAAATCGGGTGCTACCAGGTATATTTTGGAATTCGAGGCATTGATAGACAGACTTCAGCCCGAGATGAGCGACGTGGATAAGAAGCTTCTTTTGGTAAATATTCCACTCTCCCAATATTTGCCATCAGTGTTCTGTGGGGGCTATACTAATATCCTTTTCTTCCAGTGCACGAGTTTCCACGGGCCCACGATGGTGAATTGGTATGAGACTTCTTGCAGGGCGGTTACATATCACCAATTGAAAGAAGCGATGCAAGAGGCTTTTAAGAATTACTAACTACGATAGAGGCTTGTTGGGAGGTTTGATGTCTAGTTTCCGATTATTGCGCTATTTGGTTGGTACTAAGCTTTCCGGGCGGTGTTTGAGTGGTGGTGTTGTGTATAATGATGATACCCTGTTTATGACTGTATGCTTAGATGCTTGCACGAGCTCTTGTTTATTTTATTTTATGCAATATTACCGTATGATTATCACATCTTATCCAATCTATGATACGATACCTTCCCAACTATTCCAAAATCCAAACCAAGAAAAGAAAACCCCCAAGACCCAAGCACCCGAGTGATCCCCGATGAAAACCACCCCGGAAAAGCCAATATTACATAATCCAAAATTTCTCCCACCCCAAAACAACCTCAAACCCACCCCACCATAAACAATTCCCACCAAACCTAATTACCAAACCAACAAAAAAAATGGCAATGGCCCACCGAACCCCTCTAAACCTCCTACGGCGGGCTCCCAATATCCTCCTGCGACCGTCATCATCAACTTTCCAGCAGCAGCAGCAATCATGCAAACTAAGCACCACCATGCCCGCCCTGGCCCGCGTGTCCCCAGGAGACAAGATCTCCGCGTCCTCCCCTTCAAAGGGCGGACCGCGCATGCGGGCAAAGTACCAGTACCGCTCACCACGATACTACCGCGGTCGCTTAGCACCGAATATGCCGCCGCCTTCGGCATCCCCGGCGTCCAGATTATTCGTGCCGGGGCCATTCGCGGCAGAACGTACTCCCCCCCCTTTTTCCCCTCCCCCAATTGAATGCTAAAAACCAAAGCAGGACTAGAAGACCACTACTGGAACACCCTAGCACCCGACCTGCAAGTCCTCTCCTACGTGCACAAGCAAAACCCAACCTTCAACCTCGACCGCGACTACCGCCAACTCACCGCTCTCCGTCTCCCGCCGAAGCCGAGCAGACAGCAACTCCCCGCGCTCCGCACCTTCCGCAACATCCCGCGGCTCACGGGCATCACGGTGCACAGCATGGTGCGCGCGGCGATGAAGGAGTCCGCCTACTTGCACGCGGCCGGCATGGTCGTGCAGAGCGTCACGGGCGTGCGCGCAAGCGTGCACAAGAGTAAGGAGAATATCTCCATGTGGGAGCTGCGCTCTGGAAAGTCGATTGCTGTCACGGCGCAGATTAAGGGGAGGAGTGCGTATCGCTTTTTGGCGCAATTGATTGATGTCGTGCTGCCCAGGATTAAAGACTGGAAGGGCATTGCTGGTGGTTCTGGCGACTCGAGTGGGAATATTACGTTTGGGTTGTCGCCTGAGGGCGTATCCATGTTTCCGGAGGTTGAAGGTGGGTTGTCTCTTGGGCGATTCAGGGATTGTTGGGGGATTTGGAGCGCTGACCGTTGTTGTTATAGTGAATTACGACATGTACCTGCCAAAGATGGTGCCTGGCTTACATATTACGATTCATACTTCGGCCGGGAATGATGTTGATGCTAAGATTTTGCTTAAATCTATGGGCTTGCCGTTTGATGGGAATTTTCGATAAGCTTATTTTACCCTCCCCTAGTACATACCCTCAAAATAGAGTCACAAATCTCTTTCTTTCTTTTTCTCGGTCCGTTTCTGCATTACCTGGCGTAGGGAGTGGTTAAGGTAAGTATTGACAGTGAGATATCTGTTGAAATTTGGCTTGGTGGTAGGGATAGAGCGTTGTATCATAAAAAGCGTGATAGGACTGAGGTTGTAAATATGAAATGGGATTAATAGATATCCCTGGTGGGAGAAAGTTTTATTTTTTTTCAAAGTGTAAGAGTTATCAATGCTTTGTATTACATCTTGGTGAAAGAAGGTTATTTTGTGGGGTATTTCTATGGGAAACGATGTATGTACGGTTTGTACTGTAGGATATGTATACATTCCCGCTTATCGCTTGCTCATGGAGGAAATCATCTCCTGGTGCATGGACCTGTCCTTCTCCTGTTGGGTCAAGGATGAAATACCTATCGGGTTTAAACTATCAGCATCTATACAGCAGAGGTATATGGAAAGGAAATCTTACTCCTTAAATCGCCAACTACATCCTTTGCTTTTCCAAAGTAAACTTCCTGGAGTAGATTCCTCATCTTTAGCTCCATATCTTCGACCAACTATTTCCACGAATCAGTAACAACCTCCTAAAGAGCTACAACTGGGTGCGAGGGTATACCTTCCCGATGTTGGCAATATGCGAAGAATCGTCTTCGACGGGCATATCTTGCTCAACCTGTCGAGTCATGTTTCCGCTCAAATCCATCTCTCCTAGTGATTCATCTCCATTAATCATATTTAGGATAACCGTGGAAGTGAGCTTGTAATGCGAGGTTCGGGCCCTATCGGTGGCTTCAAAAACGTGAATTGAATCCCAAGAACCAGTTGATTCATTGGCGGATGAAACAGCTACCTAAACATTAGCCCAGAGCCGAGATTGAATGAAAGGATTAGTACACACATTTTTTGAGCAAAACTACACCGGCAAATCCGTCGTCAAGGTTCCAGAAGTAGACACTTGAAACACCACCTTCATAGTACCTATGGTCAAGCTCGACATATTAGCTCCGAGAAGCTGCCACCACATCTCAGAATAGACTCACAGTTCCCGGTAAATATCAAAGGCATCGTTTGCAGCAATTTCGATCTTTCTAACCCTTTCGCTAGGTAGAGTACCATCTGTGAGAGGGGGATCGAATTCGTTGCTCCATGGAGACCTGTAGGAATCTCCATCACGATTGTAGTCACAAAGAAGATAGTCTTTTCCAGTCTTCTTACAGCGTTGGACCTGGAGGGGCTGATCAACGGATGACAGAAGGTCCTCGGTCAAGTCTGGGACAAGGTTGATAAGAGCGTTGACATTGTTTGTCGTGTATTTTGGGTTAAGACGGCGGAGAAGATCACTGTCTCTGGGTCAACAAGTAAAGATGCTTAGAGCTCCGAGGGGAAAAGCTCACAGGGCAGAATCAAACGGATCTTGAGAAGCCATTGGAATTATTTCCAGTAGTGGAGAAAACTTAAGATAGTAGGAGAGTGTGTGGATGGTGACTTGAAGGAACCTGCAGGGACACGCGGGGGAGCTTCAACCACACCTTGGGTGGGGGACATCACATGACCGGGTTACCTAAGCCACAGCTTGGATAGAGAGTTCCCAGATCAAAACACCTCCGTTCTTCAACACATCCATCCTATTCTCCCTACCTACTTGCGCCTGCTATTATGGCAACCACAACTCCAACGCTTAGCGAGGATGAACTCACCTCGCTTCTGAATCGCATCTCGCAGAAAAATACCGTTCAATCCCTCATTATCCTCGACCGCTCCTCCGGCGCCATTATTCGATCCTCAGGGTCCATAGCTGCCCACCGGGACTCAGAAAGTTTAATTGGGGGGTATGCCGGGATGGTGTGGAACTTTGTTAAAAGTGCGGAAGAAATGGTTTGTGGCATGGATGGTCAGGTGAATATTGGGAAAATACACATTTCAACATGAGCTCAGCTAATTCGTGTACAGGACGACTTGAAATTGTTGCGCGTTAGGACTAGGAGGCACGAGTTGGTAATAGTGCCCGGTAAGCTATATCCACTCTATTTTACACCAGTTCCGTAAAATATGTCTGACTGGTTCCAATTGTTTACAGACCCCCGCTTCATATTAGTCGTGTTCCATGACACGCCTCCGGTATAGAACAGGGAGGAGAAGCAGTATGACAGAGCTTAATGGGATGTTGCGAGGCGTTCTAAGGGCGTTTGAATGTGATTTCACTATCGGGAATGCATAATTTGGTGTCAAGGTAGCTAAAGCATTCATGGAGTTAAGCATGCTGTTGCTGGATTTTATCTCCCAGTTATATCCGCCAGAATATACCATATATTCCCTTACGAGCAAACTGGGATTTAATGAGAGTCAGCGAGCCACATAGATAAACTGGGATTCAATGGGGTCCCATGTAGGTCTTGGTGCAGCAAGGCCAGTTTAAGACAACCAACTTCTCACAATATATCACTCGAGGTGAAAATATGTTTTTTTATTATTATACGGTACCTTATCTTGATGAGATTCGCCCATCAACATCGGGTTTGATAGCCCCAGAATACTTTTTGAAATGTTACTTGATGTAAACAGGAGAGCAGAGAAGCTACTAGACTACAGCAGACTCCATATAAGAAAGGGCTCTGGGACGGTATTTCTCATTCTTGTAGCGAGAGTATTCTTATACAGAACAGTTTGTGTAATGTGTAATTGCCAATTTAGGACTGGAACCTTGAATTCTTATATCGAGGGTATTCTTATATCATACCAAGGATTCTTTTATCGAGAGTCAACTGTAGAATCCAAGACCTTCCCATGCCTGAGGGGTCAACGCTTATCCAACTCTCCCATCATTAATAAGGGCTAAAAGTAAAAAGTTACCCTACCTTTAAACGCACTGTTAGAGCCTCAAAAAAAAAAAATCGAAAATTGTAAACTTCTGAAGCTTCTCTGTCCGATACTTCACCACCCACATTATACGCTGCCATTGGCCCCACCAAAGATGAAAGTCGGATTCAATGCATGTATTCCCGGTCGCCCCATAAATTTCCACACATTTCTGACCTAAAATGAAATAGTTTTCGAATCTACTGGGCACAGTCTACTGTCGCGGAAATCTTGTCTTCACCCCAGATGGGAATTCACTATTATCGCCTGTAGGAAATAGAGTCACTTGCTTTGACTTGGTAAAGTATGGTCCACTATTCTATTTCTGTGGATTACAGGAGCAGGAATTGACGCCTGGATCCTTAGCAATAAGTCATTCACCTTTAGCTTCGAGCACCGCAAGAACATTGCCCGGATAGCGCTCTCGCCGCAGGGGACATTACTACTCTCAATTGACGAGGACGGGCGAACAATTCTCACAAACTTCTCCCGGCGTACCATCCTGCACTACTTCAACTTTAAGTCGGCCGTTCACGACGTCAAGTTCTCGCCAGACGGCAGTCATTTTGCCGTAGCTGCGGGGCGAAAAATCGAGGTCTGGCGGACGCCGTCGTACTTGGAGGAGAGGGAGTTTGCCCCGTTTATTAAGCATCGGGAATACACGGGACATTATGATGCTGTTAATAATATCACTTGGTCTGGGGATTCGAGGTTCTTCTTGACGGCTTCAAAGGACTTGACTGCGAAGGTGTATTCGTTGAATCCGGTGGAGGGGTTTGTGCCTACTAGTTTGGCAGGGCATAGAGATTCGGTTATTGGGGCTTATTTTTCGAAGGATCAGGAGTCGGTATGGTTTCTTTGAAAATTATACTGGAGTGTATTTGCTAATATTCGGTTTCCGTTGGTCAGATATATACCGTCAGCAAAGATGGAGCATTATTTGAGTGGAAGTGGCGGGCACGTTACAAAGGGGACGATAATGACGAAGATGAGGAAATGAAAGATGAAGAAATGAAAGACGAGGATAAGTCAAAAGACGAGCGATGGAGAATATCTCAGAGACACTACTTTTTACAAAACCATGCAAAAGTAAAGTGCGCTACGTTTCACCAGGACTCAGATCTATTGGTGGTGGGGTTCTCTTCAGGAATCTTCGGATTATATGAGATGCCGGAGTTTAACATGATACACACTCTAAGGTTCGTCTCGAACCTGCAACTCAATGATGACATATCGAACTGACTCCAGCAATCTCCAGTATCTCACAACACGGAATAGATTTCGTCACAATCAATAAAACCGGCGAATGGCTTGCATTCGGAGCGTCAAAACTCGGCCAACTCCTTGTCTGGGAATGGCAATCAGAGTCATACATCCTGAAGCAGCAAGGCCACTTCGACGCCATGAACTCATTAACATACTCCCCAGACGGCCAACGTATAATCATCACAGCAGACGACGGCAAGATCAAAGTCTGGGACGCCACGTCCGGCTTCTGCATAGTAACATTCACAGAGCACACATCCGGTGTGACAGCCTGCGAGTTCGCAAAGCGGGGAAACGTCCTATTCACCGCATCCCTAGACGGCAGTGTCCGAGCCTGGGACCTGATCCGATACCGTAACTTCCGAACCTTCACAGCGGCCAGCAGACTGCAATTCTCCACACTTGCGGTCGACCCCAGCGGTGAAATCGTGTGCGCGGGCAGTTTAGACAACTTCGACATTCACGTTTGGAACGTACAAACCGGACAACTCCTCGAAGAGCTCTCCGGCCACGAGGGGCCCGTAGCATCACTAAGCTTCGCCCCGGACGGCCGATGTCTCGCATCTGGGAGCTGGGACAACACAGTCCGAATTTGGAGCCTCTTCACAAGAACCCAAACCAGCGAACCCCTCCAACTCCAATCCGACGTACTCCGTGTATCCTTCCGTCCAGACTCCCGGCAAGTAGCGGTGAGCACGCTGGACGGCCAAATCACATTCTGGGATGTGGAGAACGCAGAGCAGACCAACGGTATCGATGGCCGCAAGGACATCTCCGGCGGACGTAGAGCGGTGGACCGAACTACTGCTGCTAACGCTGCTGGCAGCAAGCACTTCACTACGATCAATTACTCCGCCGACGGAACCTGCATCCTCGCGGGCGGGAATAGCAAGTACATCTGCCTCTACGACATCGCTTCCGGCACGCTCGTACGGAAATTCACGGTATCGGTGAACCTCTCCATCGACGGCACCCAGGAATATCTCAATTCGAAACTGCTTACGGAAGCAGGACCAGTAGACCTCCTGGACGACGCGGGCGAAGCCTCCGACCTGGAAGACCGCCTCGACAAATCCCTCCCCGGCGCCTCTCGCGGCGACATGTCGGCGCGCAAAGTCCGTCCGGAAGTCCGCGTTACGGGACTCTCCTTCTCGCCCACCGGCCGTTCTTTCGCCGCGGCCTCGACCGAGGGATTATTGATATACTCGCTCGATTACGTCGTAATATTCGACCCCTTCGACCTGGATGTTGACGTTACACCCGCTACTACCCTCTCCACACTCCGTGATGACAGGGACTATCTGAAAGCGCTGGTAATGGCCTTCAGACTCAACGAGAAGTACCTCATCCACCAGGTCTACGAGGCCATACCGCAGCAGGATATCAAGCTTGTGGTCAGGGACTTGCCGCTGGTGTATCTGAGCAAGCTGATTCGCTTCGTGACGGAGATGTCGGAGGAAGGACCGCATCTGGAGTTTGCCTTGTTGTGGTTGGAGGCGGTGGTTAGTCGGCATGGGAAGTACATTCGCGAGAGGAGGGGCGAGTTCGAGACGGAAACGAGGGGTGTTGTGAAGTGTGTTCAGAGGATCCAGAATGAGTTGGCGAAATTGTGAGTGCTATTTCGTGATTGTGATTATGTTTTGGGTGGCCGGACGGATTGTTAATGGATGTGTTTTTTATAGGGCGGATGAAAATGTTTATACACTAGAGTTCTTACTTTCTGCGCCCCTGGCTAAGAAGGATGTGAATGAGAAGATGCTCATCGAGTCCGGAGATGCAGATAGCTCCGACGAAGATGTTGAGATGGACGGTGAAGGGGAATGGCAGGGTATCGGTCAAGATAGCGATTAATATGTAGATAGATTCCCTCCTTTACCATAATCAAACATTGTAAAGGTAAAAATATATGTATAAAAAAATAAAAATAAAAAAGGTATCAAGGTTCTGTCTTTCGCCTTTCGGCTCGATTCTGAAACACAAATATATTACACGAACAGCAGACATTTCACTACCGCGAGGCGGTGGTGGCATTAGCCCCCATCTCTGCTAAACCTCCCGCCCATTCCAATCCCACTCCCATCACGCTTGAACAGCCTTCCGAGATGTCTCTCGAATATTCGCTCCCCAGACTCACTCTGGTTCTGTCCGCCATTACCCCCATCAGAGGATGCGGATACAGGTGTTTGTAGTCTGTCCACCCCATCTCTGGCGGCATTCATGATGGCAGATCCCAAACTTGCGGGATCGAACCTTGCCGGTACTAATCCAGAAGGCCCAGAAAGTCCGCTGACACCGCTGGCTAGCCCACCGACACCGCTACCACCAATCATGCCGCTGCCACTCACGCCCCCCATACCACCAGCCCCGCCCGGAGCCCCGATATTACCGGATGGAACAAGAAGTGCGGAAATAAACGGATTTGCCTCTACTAAATTATCGTGGGTGACCATGTGTGCTCGGAATAATTCTACGAATGAGGCTTGGTCTTGTCGGCGAATTCCCTTGAGGTCCAGGATTTTGCGGAAGTTGGTGTCGGATTTGTCGCAAACGTGGATTAGGTATGCTTGTACTAGGCATTCTGGTGGTGAGGATTGGACTTGGAGGGTTTTTAGGAGGGTGTCTATCTTTGACATGGAGCGTTGAACGTGCTTGATATAACTAAGGAAGGAAAGTTAGTAGTGCACTGTAAACAGTGGGATATCGTTGCCATGTGAGAAAATATATACCTTGCTGGGGGTGAAGTCCCTGGTTCAGCCTTCAATGTTAATAGATCCTCAAATCCTTTTTTCATGACATATGCGTCAAGGAGCATCTATATTTAGGGTACAAATTGTGAGCTCGAATGCACTGGCGTGAGGATATAGCTCACTAAAAGGATGATGGATAATGGGACCTATACTAACCTGTTCAGCTCCTACACCACCAATAGGCTTGCAAGTAACAAGACAATTCAGAAACCCAGCAGCCATAGCTTCAACAACCTTATCACAAAATGCCCTCTGATATGTCTCCTTTCCCGTCAATACCAGTGTTTCCCCAATAGTTTGTTTAACACTACTTATGAGAACGTTGACATAACCACTCTGGTCGCCCACAGCCTCTAGCCTGCTCCAGGGAGTATTCCTCATCTCTCTCCAAGCTGGCTCTGCAGCCACCTCTACTTTTCTGACGAGTAATCGAATTGCAGATGTCACAACACCCAAAAAAGCATCTTGTTGCTTCTCAAAATCAACCTTAGAAGAGAACTCAGGATCGACTTTCGACTTGACCTTGTCCTCCAGCTGTTGAGTTGTCGCATGAGCATAGTCTGCAGTATTCAACACAACTACGATATCCTCTCCCGCTAATGCTCCCGCCTTTTCCATGGGGGAAAAGTAGTTCAGTAGCACAACTTCAGCATATTGGTCAAGATATTTGGCGAATATCTTCGATAAATCAAGAAGCTTAGATCCTGTTGAGAGTTTGGCACATTGTGCCAATGAAAGGCGGTAGAAATGAAACAGCTCGATTGAGGATGGCAAAACGGACGAAGAGGTGAAGTCTTCGTCCGCGGGCCGAAGAGATTGGGTCCGGTACTTTGGTATCATAGTGGAGAGTTGTCTTCACGAAACTACAGATTAGTTGTGAGATCGATGATGGGGCCAGAATAGATTGTACTTACTTATCAAGGTCATCTACCCATAAAGATAGATATGGTTCAAAGGCTTCCGATATTGCTTTTCCAAAGATCAATGGCCTTTCGTCTCTTGAGCTCATGGTATCAATTGACATTCTCTGATTAATTCAAAAAACGTTAGTCCGGATAATTGGTGTATCGAAAACATGTTCGGTATAATATTTTTTTCCTACTCACATCTGCACTAAACCTCCTTTCGAGGTAATGCTCAAAATCCAGCGTCTCTTGCAGACATTTAAGTAACAGATTTACATCTAGACTCTTTCCGCCTTCCTTCCGCATGGCTCTCTGTAGTATTCCTTTAAAGTCGTCCCTAGTACCATCACAGAAGCTCTTTACAAGCATCTCATCAACTTTCCATGAAAGGGGAAATATGCCAGCATGTTCATCGTCGTAAACCTTCAATATCCGCTTAAGCCACGCATACCTCCGAGATATGTTATCAAGTGAACCAGCTTCATCATTCCCCCTAAAAACTTGACGGTACTCTCTTAATTGTGTATTGCAATACCATGTTACGAGCCTAGCTCTTGCACCATCTCCAAGCGCATCCATGACCGTACATGCTTCAGACAGCATTCCTTTTCTAGCAGAGACCTCCCCCTTGACGAATACCATCTCGAAATCTTCACAAACTTGCTCCAGAAGCTCGGCCTTGAGATCTGCAACGTTTCGACTGAGTGTAGCAATCTGATCGATAGACCGGAATGACCGGAAATGCGCCATAAGCTCCAGAACTGCAGACATGAGAGAAGCACATTCCCGGTACTGTCGATTTTTAGATTGAGTCTTCAATTGCTCGTAAGCCGTTGCTATAATGTCCCTAGAGTCAATAAAAGCTGCTCCTCAAATTGCGTATCGCGAAAGGCACCTACTCAACATCTGCAACCTCTTGAGAACTGTCATGGATAGTGTCAAGTTCCGCTTTGTCGAATCTAGCTTCTTGATATCAGCGGTCATGGCAGCAATGGCATCCTCAGTTCTGATGGCCCTCTCCCGAACAGTGTCGATGTTCTCTAAGAGATCGGCTAACTCTGCCTTCGCAGAGGATATCCGGGCAAGGGAGTCCGCATTTGTGGTAGATTGCGTTATAACCAGCTGTGTAATTTCATTATCTAGCGAATCGAGGTGATTGTGTAGTGCATGGGAGGTTGAAGGTACAGCGGATAATGTAGAAGGATGTGAGAATAGAGTATTGAGATGAATTATTGGATCATAATCAGCTTTAGGATTGACTATTTGTTAGCGAAAATAGTTTCAATTGATTCGTGGGAGGTTTCAATGGTGGGGGGAGCTACGATACCAGAATCTAAGGGATCCACCGGCACACCTCCGTGAGCAGGAAACCCCCCATTCGAGGCAAACATTTCTCCGTAATAACACTGGTGTTCTCACAAAAAGGTTCAGGGAGAAAAGGCGAGAGGTATGAAGTACAGTAGGAAAAGGACCGGTAAGAAAATAGAAATGTTACAGTATGTACGACATGAGAAGAAGCTGAAGCTGACAATCGGAAGAGGCTCTTTGTCTACAACATTGGGGAACGCGTTTCGATATCCCCAATACAACGTGTCTACTTTAACTTACCTAAGCCATGTTTACGGCCACAGTAAGAAATGGATCGACGAAAACATTCTTACAATCTTACTGCATCTCTACAGAAAGGATTACTCGAATTATCTGGACATTCTGGAGCCCTCAGGATTGAAGGTCGGTGTAACTTCCCGGTAACCTGAGGAAAAAAAGAGAACTTTATAGTAGCTCTCCGGTGAGATCGAAACCTTGAGTGTGGCTTGAAAGCCGGGTAAGATGTGGGCAGAGCTTGGTCGAAGCTCTCAGAGCTCACTTTCCCTGTACCGTACTGTACTTGTAGGACATATCATATTGTAACTGTTTTTCAAGCAAAAATATCTGCAAGATGCTGAGAAAATGCACCATATTAAAATTACCATACACTCAGGCAGAGAGCGTAATGGATTCTGGTGATGCTGTTGTACACAGTAAGTTCTAAGACATTTGGTCCGCTAAGCAAGGCGCGAGATAAGTGCCCAAATTGAAATACTCGTACATACAGTCAGTGACAAGCGCTATTGAATAATGTTGAGGAATTCTGTTGCTACTTGAGTATCATATCCTGCAGCGACATGTAGCACAGACTTTCCTGCTTATCCCACTGGCACCACCTCTGAAATATCACTACTTTTCCTTCTTCGTGAAAACCTCTTTTTTCCTTTTATCGTCGAATACAGGGATTGAACCTCCCGTCTATGACCCGTGGTAGGGTCTTAGACTGTAACTGGGTCAACTTTTCCTCCAAAAACACTGGGGTCTGCCGGCCCAAAGTCCCCCACCAGCCCTGAACTGGTGAAAGGTTAGGAGTGTCCCGCCTTCAGCCACTTCAGCTCATCCTGCGGGGTGTCTGTCCCTCATGTCTTGACTTCCCGTCCTTAACTAAAGAAAAGAAAAAAAATCCAAGGAGGGGGATGAAGGAGGGGGTGTGAACCTTACGTCCATAAATCTAGCTTCCCCCGTCCTCTATGGTCGATTCTCTCTATTTTTTTCCTTCCCCCCTCCCTCATCATTCACTGAAAGCATTCATCATCTATCCTCCCTAAACAAAAAGTTTTTTTTTTTACTTCTGCAAATTCGATTAAATCCGTCACTCATTCATACCATGGCAGCAGCAGTCAAGTCAGGCGTTGAAAGTGTTCTCAATAAGCTACCCCCTGGCTTAAATGCTACTGAGCCATCCCCGGAAGCTGTTGAGGAGTTGAAGGCAAAGTTTGGGAGTGTTGGTCAGGATCACGTTTTCACATTTTACAATGATTTGAGCGTATCTGAGAAGGCAGCTCTTTTCGAGCAGCTGTCTAACATGCATCCTCAAAGGATTTCTGTAAGTTTTTACCACTGCAACGCCCGTTTTTAATACCATATCGTCTTCATATGCTCCATCTCAAAATATCACGTGCAAACTGCAATTGGACAAAACGCAACTCTTCAATCTCATTGATTGCTGACGATATTTTCAATAAGGTCATAACCAAAGAAGCTCTTTCACCCCCACCTCCAGCCGAAACCCCCAAAGTCGAACCTCTTCCCGAGGATGCCACAGCTTCTATTATGGACAGTGCTGAATCCGATATCAATGGCTGGTACGAGAACGGCCTCAAATTGATTGGCCAAAATGAGGTGGCGGTTGTCCTTATGGCAGGTGAGGAATTATCATATAATGTTATCCATCACACCCGAAATGTGCTAAACCCATGACAGGTGGTCAAGGAACCAGGTTAGGCTCCAGTGCTCCCAAAGGATGCTTTGATGTCGGCCTTCCCTCCAAGAAGTCTCTTTTCCAGCTTCAGGCTGAGAGAATCTATAAAGTCCAAGAACTCGGGTGGAAGAAGGCCGGAAACGCGAAGGCTGTGGTTCCTTGGTACATCATGACTAGTGGCCCTACAAGGGGGCCAACTGAAAAATTCTTCCAAGAGAATAACTTTTTTGGTCTGTCAAAGGAAAACGTAACCTTCTTCGAACAGGGAGTCCTGCCCTGCATCTCCAACGAGGGGAAGATTATTCTAGAATCTAAGTCTAAGGTTCGTCACAAACAAGATTTACTACGTCCTATAGTCCCTAATTGGTGCATAGGTTGCAGTCGCTCCCGATGGAAACGGTGGTATCTACCAAGCCTTGGTTGCATCAGGTGTTCTTGCCGATCTGAAGACTCGTGGGATCAAACATGTCCATGCTTACTGTGTCGACAACTCTCTCGTCAAGGTTGCCGACCCTGTATTCATTGGCTTCTCCGCCTTCAAAAATGTGGACCTTGCAACCAAGGTAGTGCGCAAGCGCAATGCTACCGAGTCAGTCGGTCTTATCATCCTCAAAAATGGCAAGCCAGATGTCGTCGAATACTCAGAAATTGACACAGAGACCGCCGAAGCAAAGGATGAGAAGAATAAGGACATCCTCAAATTCCGTGCTGCGAACATTGTCAACCATTACTACTCCACCCGCTTCTTAGAGACCATTCCTGAATGGGTCACTTCGTTGCCGCATCACATTGCCCACAAGAAGATTCCCTACCTTGATACTGAATCCGGCGAGCAGCAGAAGCCCGAGAAACCGAATGGCATCAAGCTCGAGCAGTTTGTCTTTGATATCTTCCCCCGTATCCCTCTGGATAAGTTTGCTTGTTTAGAAGTTAGACGCGAGGACGAATTCTCGCCCCTGAAGAATGCTAGGGGTACTGGTGAAGACGACCCGGACACTTCCCGCAGAGACGTCTTAGATCAGGGCAAGAAATGGGCCGAGGCTGCTGGTGCCACTGTTGTGAGCATGGAAGCAGAGTCAGGTGTTGAAATCTCGCCTCTGGTTAGCTATGTATGTTTCCCTCCTCTAGTCTTCACTGAAACCTGATACTAACCGCTGTAAAAGGGTGGTGAGGGCTTAGAATTCCTGAAAGGTCGGGAGATTAAGGCAGTTGCTGTCATTGATAAGGAGGATTAATGGCTATGGAGTATGTCTGATTGTTACATTAAAGGGTTTATATGTTTATACCCAGTCATCTCTGTTGATGATACCGGAATAAATTAATATTCCATAGAAACGAATTTTATTAGCGTTTTTGACAATTCTATGTTTCGCCAAAGTAAATACTCTCGACCCACCTCCCACTTTGATGATAAACAGGTATTAAACCTACCACCTTATAAAATCAGCCGACCCTTCTATCATACCAGTAGTAAAGTATCAGTTCCAGTGACTGGGCCCAAATCTCGGGTGCCCCACTGCTAGCCCAATCATGTAACTAAAGCGCGATTACCATGACTACTATAAATCACAATGTAATGCTTATAGAGCACACCTATAGTGAGCACCAATATTTATATGCTTTATATAATCTAGTTTCTTCAACCTAAGGAAGTGAAATCATGTTAGGCTCACTAGCTTCCTCATTGCTATCGTGTCGTGCTTGTTTATTGAAGTATAGGAACCGAGCATCCAAGAAATCAGGTACAAGCAATGACTGATCGGAAGGCGATATCTCATCCAAGGGGACTTTATCCGACCTCAAAAAACTGCTGGGGGCATTGTCTGCTGATCATTATTTCGAGTGATAACCTGTGATACACCTCCGACCAGTCACACTAGAAGTGAAAGAGGAGGAGCTAAGATGATTCTAATCAGTGTATGTCCATATACAAAAGAAATTTTCTCATTCAAATTTCCCTTTTTTTTTTTTTAAATCTACGCTATTTCCTGATAAATAGGGCTCCTCGTTTACGGACTGAAGGTTTGAAAATATGAAGCAGAAAACCATGCTGCAGAAAACAGATTGTGCTTGGTGTTTGCTGTCTTGGCGACTCGTGGTTTCACATGGGGGAAATGTTGACAACTAGCCCAGGAATACTGCATCAAGGCGCATAACCCTGCCTCCCTCAACCGTTCCGACGATTGTTCTCCCACCACAAAGTCTAAAGCCCAGCCGTGTTCATTTCTAGCTCTCAGTTTGCTCAATCACCCTGCGAGTTTCTTTTTGCAACGGTTGAGCGAGCGCATTGTCTATCCCATTGCCTTTCTCAAGGTCGTTCTGCTCCCCCGTCCATTCAATACGCAACAGCCATGAAGCAGCGCTCGACTTTCATCGTCTCTGAATCCCATGGAACTCTTCCGGAAAACTTCTCTCTAAAAAAGGATTCGTTTACAATCAAAGCGCTACCTCCCTCTGCCGTGCGTGAAGACCGGGTTACGTTTGGCGTCCACGAGCTCCCGGCTGAGATCCAGGATGTTTTAAGCTCATGTAGGGAGGTTCATTTGAAATTTACGAGTGGAAACATTTATGAATCCATAGATCCATACAGTTCAAGAACTCCTGCTGGTTTACATGTGTTTTTGTCCCCTGAGCAGGGTGCTTCTCCGTATGCCATTATGCCCTCTCGATTACGTGTTATGTGCTGACATGGACAAATGGGTAGAGACTCGATTTGCCAGCTTCTTGAGAAAGCCTTCGGCGTCAATGATTGTCGGAATTTCAAGCTCTCCTTTATCGGGATACCCAGAAGTTATCAATTCTACTCCCCACTACGTTCGGCTTCTACATTCGTCCAATACCTGCAAAACCATCTCTCCGAGAAGGATACTGTGCGACGATCTGAGGTTAAATCATTAGAAAGTGCTGAATATATCGACGTGACATACAACGGTATTGCCCAAACGCTTGTATTGTCAAGTGTACATGCCCCAAACCAGTCAAAATGGGACGGGTCGTCAATAGCCAATGCAAAAACCTCTGGTGTTGAGCTTGGGGTTTTGGGGAACATAACTCCACTGGCAGAGGAAGGTTTTACATTGGCAGGCTTCATAGCTGAACTTGGCGAAAGCGATGACTTTGGTGATACTCCATTAAGATGATATTATTTGCATTTCCCTAACTGCCTAACCAGAACCAACAATGTTTTCATTCGCCTCTCGACACCATCGCTCGGAATCGACCTTCAGTCTCGCTACAGCACTTCCAACAGGCCTACACCCCAAACTTAAGCTCTCCATTCATGGCCCAGTGAAGCCGCCGTCGGGCGAGGACAATGAATGCACGCTCAATGCGTACTTTACCCTCCCGGTAGCTTTGTTCATCGATAAATACCAACTCTCATCGGATAATCAACAGCTCCTCGACTCACTAAGCATAAAGCGAATCAAAGCAATTTCCGGAGAAACAGATCTTGAAGCGCCAGTTTGGACACGGGAGAAATGGGGGAGCCGGATCTTAGTTGAAGTTGATACTAAGAATGGAGAAAACCGGATAGAGCTGCTGTTACCGTTACATTTACGATACCTGGAGCCTCGCTACAATGGCACAATCACGAAGGTCGATTTCGCTTGGCCAAGTGTGTTCTGGGCTTGTAGAAGTGAGGAATGGAAAAAGATGACAGTTAATCCGTTCGACAGGTTGCATCTAGGATGGGAGGACTTGTTCCCTGAGCAAGTTATGTATTATCATCTCACCCCGACACCGCACGAGGGGAGTGAGGGTACTTGGGGCAGCATTAATGTCCCCGTCTTGGAGTTGGAAAATGCAGAGATGATAAAGATTGGTACTGTTGCTGTTGTTGGGCTTGGATTTTTATGGGTATTATTCAAGATATTTATGGCGAAATTCGGGAGTGTTCAGGAGAAGAAAGAGCTCAAAAAGGAGTAATGAATGAGGAAAGAGCGTTAGAATTATTTGGAGAAAGGTTGTTGCAGGTAACAATCCCTATAGAGTGTATCATGTCAATTTGTAATATAAACATTTTCCATAATCTACATTGAATATACGAGTACTTGTAGTGGCATCTATAGCAAAACAAGAGAGTTTCATGATTTTTGTTTGAGGCTGCCTAACACTTTATTAGTGTAATTATCCCTCTGCTGCTGAGGTTGAATCGAATATGGGTAGATAGGGAGCCACAAGTAGTACAGCAGGGCCGGGTAACTCAAACTGTGCTGCCGCGTACTTGCTCAACACCACGTTTCCTTTGGAACAATTCTTGAGCCTTTCACAACCAAATCCCTCATTTTCTCAATGCGTTCAACAATGTCCTCTGGAATGTCCTTCTGGACCTTTTTTGTTCTTGCCTTCTCATCATTTGTCGGTGCAGCTTCCGGAGCTTGGACATTCGAAGATGCGCAAGCTGTCGTCGCTGCGAAAGGAGGTAAAGCCGATACTTATAAGTAAGTGCTCACAAACAAACAAGCAATCTCATGGAATTTTGAATTTATAAAAGCAATTGGAATTATTCCTAACTGACAGACTATCTCGCTAGATTCTCCCCCACCCAACCAGTCAAAGGAGCTCTCACCCTTGGACCAAAGGATATATTAAAAATCTCGTTAACTGTCAAGGAGGACTCTAAGGTTGGCCGCCCTCACCAGGCCTTCCTCCTGGTTCAGGAACCCGAGAGCAAAGTGGAGACTTTTTTCCCGCTTTCTGTGAAGGAATTATCCGGCAAAGCCAAGGTTGATTTGGTATGATATTTCCGCCATTTACGGATATTTAGATGGTTACGTGTCCTAACGAATTGTTTTCATGACAGTCTCACAAAGATCTCCCGGCATTTCTGCTTACCGCTCCTTCCCTTTCGCTATCGCTTGTCCTTGGTTCCTTCGGCGAGTCTCCCGCATCGATTGTTACCATCGGAGGTGTTGAACCTTCGCTTGACCCAACTTCTAAAGCCCTCCTCGAGAAACAGAAGCAGAAGGATATTGGCGAGGGGACTACTGTCTACAAGGCTAAGGATGAGATCCGCTATGTCTTTAGAGCGGACCCTCAGAGCCCTCCTAAGATTATTACCCTGGCTTTCTTGCTCTCTGTGTTGGCGGGACTCGGTGGTCTCTTCGTAGTTGTAAGTTCCCCACTGACGTACTGTGGGGCAGCTGAACCGAGACTAATCGTAAATGTAATAGTGGTTCCCAATTCTTGGAGGGAACTTGTCTCACCTCCCCAAAGCTCTCAAAGCCGCCCCGATCTCTCACCCGCTCTTCTTCGCTAGCTTGCTTTCGCTGGAGGGTATCTTCTTCATGTACTACACCCAGTGGAATCTCTTCCGGACACTCGCCGGAATGGCCGTCGTCGGACCTGTCGCCTTGTTCAGTGGCAGCCGGGCATTGAGGGAAGTCAGGGCCAGGAGAGAAAAGGGAGAGCGCTAAGCGGTGGAAAATCTGTAGTTTTAGCCCCTGATGTAGTCGTGATACCCAACTTTACGCGACAACAAAATGAGGAAATGTGGTATTTTTTCTTTTTCTGGGTTTTTTTGAATTGAAAAAGCTCGTCTAGGATATCAAGTTAGAATTGCACTGTGTTGATTAAGGCGGGGCGAACGGAATGGGAAATGGGTTTCGGAATAAAAACGTACGCTACTTTGATAGGGCTGTTTCATGGAACGGGAAGGAATGTATCGTATTGAAACTGGTTGAATGGCCGCGCGGGATGGACGAGAGGCAGAGCCTGCGTGATTCTTGGCGGGGGCTTAGTAACAATATGGTGCTAGTGTTAAACTTTTCCACGAGTGTTCCAGGTATACGGTATCCATTTTGATGTCAGTAGAATACTGACCTTCCAAAGCTATCTACTGTATTCTGTCCATGGTGTGTGCTCTTGTCGTTCGTACTACGGTTTTGTTTGTACTATTGCTTGCTACGGGCCTTAATCTGCCATGCCATCCTGGGCTCGAGCGGTTAAGGGGGCTGTGCTCTGGGGTTTTATTTATCTATTACTGGATGCTGGTATTGTAATTTTATGCAAGAAAGAGGAGGCTTCGTACTCGTAGGTTGTACAGTACTGTACTGTACCGCTACGCACCTCCTTATGTTATCTGTGCTTGTATCTGGTGGCACAGTAGTTTGTGACGGGTGTCACCTGACGTGAGAAGGCATTAACTGGGCGCATGCACCCCCGCTGGGAAGTCCGGGAATGGATTCTCTTCGAAGGTTCGTGTTCAGTATTGTGCTCTGGAGGCAATTGGTCAACTAGAATCTAGTATTTTTTATCATGGATTGTCACTCGTATGAAAAACTTCCATCCGACGGATGAAGAAAGTGAGGGAAACACAGTGATAAATTCTATGAAAAAAAATCCCAATCCCAATCCCAATGGCGTGAACTCCTACTGTATGTACAAATTGCCCAGTTACTCCCTAATCGAACTACCCCTGCCCCCCTCCCTTCTCTAAAACTCAAAACCCCCAGTCGAACACGAAGAAATCTCCACTGGCAAGAGATAGTGCGCGTGAGCCGGTGTATTCAACGAGATGGGTCCATTGCCATTCCCACCGCGGTTGATACCGCCTTCGAAGATTTGGATGTCGCTGGCTTTGATGTTTGTGTCGCCTTTTGAGATCCAGTATTCTGGCGAAATGTGCTGGAATCCGAGGAGCACTGGTGGGAGGCGGGGTACTGGGTCGTCTTTTTTGAAAGAAAAAAAAGTCAGTATTAGAAGAAGAGAGGGGGACAAGGGGGGCGCGGGGGGCGCGGGGGATTACTAGTATGAGTAACCCGAAAGTTAGTCCCCGTCTTGGAAATAAAGCTTGAAAGCTGTTCGTTTCCTATCCTTGGGGCGCCGAAGGTGTACAAATCAACCTTAACTCCCCCCTTCCTAAACTCCTCCGCCATAAGCGTGGCGATAGCCCCGCCGAGTGAATGTCCCACCGCAACAACCCCATATCCCGGATTCTCAATCCTCAGCTTCTGCACGCTCTTCATCACGCTCGGTAGCGCTTCCTCCATCGCTTCGTGGAAGCCGCTGTGGACTTTACACCCCGTGCATATCTCTGGCACGTCCTTGAGCTCTACTTGTACGTTTGCCAGCCAATTGCGCAGCGACTTGCTGCCGCGGATGGAGATCACGATGGAGGAGGTTGTGTCGTCGCGGAGGACGACGCCGGTTGTATCTGTGTCTCGGGTGCTATTGGATTGTTAGCATGAGACCAAAGGGAGCAAGGGGGGAGGGGGAAGGGAGGAGGAGGAGGGCAGACTTTGCGAATTCTAGAATCGTGGTAATGTTATTCGCTGTGATCTCTGGACAGACGTTTTTGGCACAGGTAACTTGAGCGCCCACGACATGGTTCGGGTCGCAGTATGCGGCTGCGGCGAATTCGGCAAAGTACTGGATTTTGGGGAGGAGTTTTGGGTCGAGGGCTTTGTGTTTGTTAATCTTTTTTTTGGTGAAATTTTATGGGTGATTGTGGGAGTAGGTAAGTTACTTACTGCCTGTAGAAGCACTTGGGACGTCATCCCCGAGAATGTCCTTGCCTGTTTTCACGACGTCGTCTAAGATGTTGTTGAATAGATCGTCGAGCCCCGGTGTTGGTACTGGTGCTGGTGCTGCGGTTGTAGCTTGGATATATGATCCTGCGAGAGCGGATAGGAGTGTGAGAAGTCTTGGTCCGAGCATTATGTTATTAACGTATTGAAATTAAGTGTTTAAAGAATGTGGAGGTTAGTTCTTAAAAAATTAAGAAAAATAAAGAAGGTGGTAAAGTCTAAGTTAAAGAGTGACTATTGGTGAAAGCACTGCTATCTTGACTGCTAACTATATAATTTCAAGAAAGTCCTGAAAATGGGGGAATTTATACCATCTTTACATATTCCTCCATCTCTCTCCCTCTCTCTCTACTTCAACTGTAGTATCCCCAGCATGGTTTCCAAATACAGTACCCTGCTGTACTCCGTACTTTCGATTATCCCCAGCATGGCTCTCACAAACAACCCTACTGTACCTCCCTTCAGCCAAACCTTCTCCAAAACCTTCCTTCACCGAATTCCTCACTTACTAACTAGCGAGATCATTGCTCAGAATAGCCAGCTCGTATTGTGGCCGTGAAGAATAACAACCCACCCCCCTTTCAATCCGGGAGCAGCCTAGCGCATGAAACGACACCTAAAGTACTACGGTACACTATAGTACAAGAGTTCCACAGACGGAAGTTGGGTTTTGGTAAATCCATGCTATTGTTAGCCGACAAAATTAACCGAACATAGCAACGCTCCTAGCCTTGGAATTGAAAAGAATTCTTTCAACTAATGTTCTTTACTTGATGAATAATTAAAAAAATAATATTCAAAATTCAGAAAAGTGTTACCAAGCAAACTAAAGATTATGGTGAGTATTCTATCAAAAGTTCTTCACATATGGCATGTTTAAAGTGATAAAATGTTTAGTCTAAACAACCTAGTGTAACAAACACTTGCTTCACTTCTTCCCTCTTCATCTAACCCCCAACCTTTTGATATAGTAAGATAGAGAATAGAGAGGTGCTCCTAATGTGCTACTGTATAATTATGGTAATACCAAACTTTTGTCATGAGTCATGGATGGAAGTACAATATGGTAGGGAAATACTTGTTATTTGAGGTATTACCATATATACATCTACATCAGATCCATAGTGACTAGAATTTCTTGAATAAAAACTATTTATGTACAATATGCTCCTAACAATACCATTGATTACCCAAATCTTATTAATGGGTTTGATTATGTTGTTTAGCATTGTTGAACGAGGTTTGTTTTTTTTAGAGTTTTTAGTTTTGGGCTGAGAATTAAGTTCCTCGTTGCTATGTTCGGTTAATTTTGTCAACTAACAATATATCATAGAATTGTAGAATCGTAGAATCATAGAGGGGTGTGGGGGTACAGGTACGGGTACTGTACATAATCCAGGGTATGCTAATTCCTGCACGCTTATCAGAATAACTTGTTCTGTAGAGCACAGCCATCGAGTTATAGCACCCGGGGGTATTCCATAAGTAGAAGAGGTACTTGCACTGAACCAGTACTACAGTAGGACAGAAACGCTCCTTCCGCTAATTATACCAAGATTGGATGCAAGTACTCTATTGCGCAAGGCTGAAGAAGAAGTTAAGGTTGTTTCTGGGTAGATGGATACCGTATATGCACAAAACATTCCAACCGGGATTACCGTTACTGTATAAAGTACCAGTAGCCGCCGGTTTACAAGGATGTGCTGGCAAAGGCTAAGCTTTTCGAATTCTATCGTACGTGTAGAAGGAAGGTTCGATTCTAAGATCCTAGGTCCTAATCCTAATGTACTGTATGTAATACCCAGAGAGTAATTTTATACTGCTGAAGAAAGATGATGTCCATCCCATGAGGCTAAACTTCGTCATAAATAATAGCTTCCAGGGCTGCATACTGGTAACCGGTTGTGGCTCCGCTACAACCCACAGTTGCTTTCGCAACCTTGGGCACTCTCTTCCAGAGAGTGCCCGACAGCTCAACGCCAGATTTGGCTCAACGACACTTTCAAGCTTAACCGAAACCAAAGTCCCACCACATGAAAATAAAAGTTGTAAAAGAGCGGAAAGAAAATGGAGGACTTATTTTCAAAGATTCAAAACAATGTGTGAGAGAGCCAGAAGGACGTTTAAAGCATCAGAAAATGTTTGGTAGTGGTTCGTAATTCTTAAATTCACATACAAATTGAAAGTGTCGTTGAGCCGAATCTGGCGTTGAGCTGTCGGGCCCTCTCTGGAAGAGAGTGCCCAAGGTTGTGGCGGAGCCACAACCTTGGCACGGTTATTTCTTTCACTGTAGTCTAGTAACAGTAGTAGTAGCGGTGGATTAGCTGAAGAATAGTTTGGTATGTGGTGTTGGGTCTTTTTTTTTTTTTTTTTTTTTTTTCCTCATTATTTAATTTTGTTTAAGGTACAAAATCTACATGGAGCCTGCAGCCTCCACCCCAGACCAGGCCCCAGAAAGCTATAGAAAAACTATGGCCTAAAGACCTGGTTGAAAAAAGTGTCCAAATAAGCAACCCCCTGTAAACTATAAAGTATATGAAATCCCACCAATGTTACACAGTAACTAACAAAAACTAAACTCCTGACAGTGCACCAACTAAAGAAACCTAATATCCAAACTTATGGAAAACCAAACTTGACTTATGGTAGCAAGCCCTGGCAAAAGTAGGATGAATATATCTAATAGCAGATGGTGCCAGCCTGGGGTCTTAGAGGGACTAGTCACTATGATCAATGTGTGGCAGAAGTGAGGAGGCCTAGAAACCTGCCTGAATGGAGGGGGTGGATGGGGGCAGTAAGATGCTAGCTGAATGATAGCAGTAGGGTGCCAGTTACAATGGGATAGGTAGTAGTAAGCTGCCAGCTAGGTAAGGTCTGAAGCTGACCAACTATATTACCACATTTCTCACATAGTCCTTTGTGATGAGAGAGATAACATCACTACTGGAAAGAATCTCAGAGGCTGGGAGTGACAGGAAAAAGGAAAGGGGGGCAATAGGGTGCTAGCCAATTATCTGAAGGAGGAGGTTCAGGAGAGGAGTGCTCAAATTATGGAAGCTACTATCAGATAATTGGTTTGTGTCTGATAAGGCAGCCCTTTAAGAAAAAAGTGAATAGAGAAATCAATCATGGCTTGTTGAAGTATTCCCTCCTACTGCTAATTGTGTTCTCAGCCATCTGTAGAAAGACAAATTGAGAAAACTCAACAGTAGGATTCGCTAAGTAAGGTAAAGCAAAAGTGGTGCAAGTGAGGCAACTGATATCATGAGACATTAGGAAAGAAGGACAGGAAGCTCTAGGAGGGTAGACCTCAAGAGGAAAGTAAGAACTGGATGCCAAAAGGCAAAAAAAAGATGGAAAGTATGTTTCTTGACCCCACCTAGATGAGGGGAAGGGAGAAAAAAGTCATGATTTTTTTCATGGTATTGAGTCATTCTGAAATAGGAAATAAATTTCAATGACCAGAGGTGTAGTGGAGACAGAAGATGTGTAGCTGTTATGGGGTAGTCCAACCGTAGATAGGGCCGGTAGGTCTAGGCCATAAGCTTCTTGAAACAAGGTAAAGTAGGATAAAATGAAGATTGTTAAGGTAGGCTCGTATTTCCCGAAGTATTTATAAAGGATATGTGTAATAATAGTTTTTCAAGAGTAAGGTAATAAATATATTAATAAGATCTCTTCTCCGTTGCTTGATGCTTTTTTGATAGCTGGGAGTACCTCGATATTTATATTCCGCGTCTGGGTTATCGCGGGCTACAACCAACTCCCATACTATCTAAGTACCTCCATCAAAAACCTCTTAAATTTCCTAAGTGCGAACACCTTTGACCCTGAGAATATTTGCCTTGCTTAGCTTTGATCTCTTCAAACTCCTATTGTTTCTGGGGGGTGTGAACACCCCTCCAGTAGGTAGCCTTCGATCTCTCCACTATATGAACTTAATTTGAGTATGCCGCCCTAATGGCAACTATACCAATTGTTCTGCCTCAAAACATAAAGTGATCAGCTTTAATGAATGAGCGCGGTCATTTGTGTTGCATACTGATGCATCACAAGGCCCATCGGATATATAGGGTCTTTTGCTCTGGATCGAGCCAATAGCTCATCCAGCGAAAACCTCTCATACCGATTCTCGAGTAGGCCCTCTTGGGGCACTACTTCTTTCAAAGCAAGAGGCTCGGCTCTATGGCTACCCGTCGGTGCCATAGGCTCACGATATTCGGTCACTAAGGTTTCTTCCCAAATCGTCCCATCACTTATCAGCCATAATATTTAACTGCTAATGTACAAGGTAATAGCTTGCTCAAAACTTAACCAAATTCCTCCGAGTCACTTCCCATGAGTCGCCAAAGGTGCCCTCTCATATATCCTACGGACAGCATCCGGTCGGACGGACGGCGACGACGTATATGGTGTTATGCTGAAGGTGCCATTTATTGTGGCTAAAGTGTCGGGACGCAACTCGACCGTAATACCGTAATGACGCCCGGTCCCTACATGGGGGCTGCAGGGGTATGGTAGAAATAATCCTATGTAAAGGCCAGGTAACTTTGGCCCTTTTTTCCATATGCCTAACAGTAGCATTGAGTCTACTTGTACAGTACTATCCTTGTGCATAGAGTAGGGGTATTTAAAGTTAAAAACATAACTTTCTATACTTTTTAGTGCCAAGTAAATATGTCATCTTGTATTAGTTTACTTTGTGGTTCCACCCAATTGTATTGCAAGAATTTATATAACATATTTGAAAGCCACATACATGGTATAGGATAATGGTCAGTACTGAAAGTTAGTTGATACTTGGACAAAGATTTTCATTCCCAATCACAAAATTAAATTAAAATATGCTAATAAGAGACTACTACCTCTACAAGCCAAAGAGGACTGCAAAAACAAATCCTTGAATGGCTTAAAATTATTCAGAACATATGTTTTGGAGCTAAAAGGAAACTATAAAGTTGGTTGAATGGTTAGAGGAGCCAGAAAACTTAGCAAAGATGAAGAAAGCTTTTGGAATGTGAAAAAAATTGATTGTCAGTCAACTTCCCACATGAGTCCCAATGAAGTCAGAATTGAAAATGAGCCACAAGTACAATAATATGATGAAATCATATTAAGAAGTTGCCAAATTGAATAATCAATCAGTATGGGGTTTAATAGAATAAGATCTTGATGAAGAAAAAAGAACATTACAAGGTATATGTATGAGTGAAAATATTTATTTATTTATTTAAAATTGTATTCTAAAATATAGTATATATAGAAACATTTAGGCTACTGTTCTTTTTACTTTCAACTTGAAGTACTTTTCAGTAACTGCCTCAATATACATCTACCAGTATAGTACAACTTAAGTATTAATGCTACTGAAGCAGCCTTAGTGGTTGAGATATTATTAGGAGTGGTAAGGGGAGAAGAGAATACAGAATAAAGAGAATTATGGAAAGAGGTAGAATTTATAGTGGATAGAGATATGGCAAGTCAAGAAGGACTTGAGGTAGCAGGAATAGGGAGCAAAGAGGGAGTTACAAGGGATATAGAAAGTGCTATTAGCAGTGAGGAGGAAGTTGGAAATCTAAGTGAGGATGAGGAGCAGGTTAGTCAAAATACCAATATTGTAGTATAAGTTTATACTATTTACTACAAAGCTTACAAAAACTAGACAGTTGAGTTTGCAGGTTAAGGTGGTGATAGAATCAACAATAAGGGGAGTGATATAAGAGCTGGTAAAGAAATTGATGACAGAAGTGGTGACAGAAGTAGGGGGGAAGGTTTTGGAGGGAAAGGAGAGAGAACTAGTATGAGAAGTGGTGGACAGGGTATTAGCTGTAGCATGGAGGGAGGAGAGAGGGGTAAAATATAGGAGGAAGAAGGAGGAGGGCGGGGAGAGAAGGGTAGGAAGGAAGTGAAGTGGGGGTGAGAGAAAGAAGGAGAGTAGAAGGTAGGGCTAAAGGTTGGAGTGGGTCTAGAATTAGAAATCAAGGTAGAAGCAATAGTACAGAAAGAACTCCAATGATATCTAATGGTGAAGTTTTATCCTCTGTAATCCAGAGTGAAGTACGCTATTGTTTTCCATAGTTTGTTGATGAGGAAGATGATGAAGAGGAGGAGGGAGAACAGCCTTAAGCTACCTACAGAAAGAATGGGGATCAGGAGCATTAATAAATGCTGGCAGTCTTTTAGTAGAAGTAAAATCAGAGGGTAAGGAGAAGAAGTTTAAATTCCTCAATCAGCACCTAATTTACCAAAGTGAAGTATACTATGAGGGATTAAAGATAGAGAAAGAAAAGTTGGAAATTTAGAAGGCACAGGTAGAAATTGAGAGGGCCTAAGCAAAAGCAGAACAACATTGAACAGAATTGATGATAATGCAACTGCATATATCATTTGGTTAGTATTGTGAATGGGAACACTAAGCTCCAATTGATGAAGATAGATTAGACAATGATATGGATGATTCACATGGGATAAACAATACTGGATTTCAGGAGGATTAAATGAGAGACAGTCCTTTAATAATTTGTATTGTATAGCATTTTATTTTAGGTTATTGTTGAAATTTTGTTGAAATTTTAGGTTATTGTTAATAGTTAAGATGACAGTTGAGGTATTCTTGAAATGTAAAATGCACTAACTGGAGTGTTGACTTCTCATCTACAGTAACAAGTCTAAGGCATAAGGTCAGCACTGTTTTCATACTTGGAATATTTTAGGAATTGACAACTTTAGAACTAATTTCCACATTAAGGGTAAAGCATGGCTTTTTACTTATCATTGGCTACTCCAATTAGGAAATCTACTTTAAAGCATCTATACTGAGTTTTGACTGACCTCCATGCTTCACCATTATTTTATCCAAAGTCTCCCAATAAGTATCACTTAAGCTAAGACCAGCCTTGGTTATTCTCTTGAGCTATTCTTGCCTCTTATAGATTGTTGTTTCACCTAATATTATAGTTATACTTAATGAAATACATCAGCAAAAAAAAATCTGGCATCTGATGCATGGGCATTGCATCCTGACACAAGCTGCATTTCTCATATGCCTGGTGCACCTGGTACATCCTGAGTTTAGATGTATCACTACATTGTACCTGGTGCATTGTGAGTTTGTGTGGGACACTCAGTTGCATCCTGAGTTGGGAAGCTACACTCAGTTGCCCCTAGTACATCCTGAGTTCTACAGGGATGCTTACTTGACTCCTGAGTTTGGATTGGACACTCAGTTGCATCCTGAGTTTCGAAGCTACACTCAGTTGTGCCTAATATATCCTGAGTTCTGAAGGGATGCTCCATTACCTCCTGAGTTTGGATTAGACACTCAGTTGCATCCTGAGTTCTGCAGGGATGCTCACTTGCCTCCTGAGTTTGGATTGGATATAAGGTTGCAGCCAGCCATATATTAGCCACTGACTGTGAAAGCTAAACCAAATTAGGCATGAAAAAAGGAGAAGACTCAAATAGTATATTATCTTGTCAAATTGGGTAGTGCTGGGACAAGGTTTGATCACTCAAGCACATAATTAACAGTAGGTTAAAAAAAGTTAAGGCTACTTAATAGGAGTTAACATTATCTCCTTTGTCCCTTTTTGTTAAATTGTAGGCTCTATGGGGATTAGTTGTCTTGAAATGGAGATTAGAAACCTGTATAGAGATCCTCAATTTGATGAAATAATATGGTACACTGATATCTAAGTCTATTTCATTCTCATAACTCTGAAGGGAGCGAATATGACAGTTGCTTTCATTGTAAAAACAAGTGATATTTGTGATATCTTAGGTAATACAACATGTTATGTGTTCATACACATGTTTTCTGATCATTCTTTTTAGTTACATTCAATATCTACATCTACTATTAATAAATCCTGCAAACTCTAATCTGGTAACATCAAAGACCAATATCTTGACACCCTGATATCCTGATATGATGTAGAAGTCAGAGTTCTAAGGCAACCTTCAGCTAACTTCTAGCACAGTTTCTCATAGTGTCACTGGCTCTTATAGAAATAATCTTTATTAATGAATTTCTGCTAACTTTAAAGACAGTTATCTTGACAACCAGACATTTGCTCACACCTCTCAGACATGTTTCTGAATTCCCTCGATGCCAGCTTTCCAATGCCACTTCCCACATACTCCTGGCATTACTCTCTGCTGAGCGACAGGCTGCTATGGAAATGGTCTTTACCAGTAAATTTCTGCAAACTTTGAAGACAGATATCTCGACACCCAGCCATTCATTCATGCCTATCAGACATGTTCCGGAATCCCCTCGATGTCAGCTTTCCAACAGCAGCTCCCATATCCTGTTGGCATCAGTCCCTGCCAAGCTACAGGCTACTATAAAATAGTCTTTAATGGTGAATTTCTGCTAAGCCTGAAGACAAATATCTCAATGCCCAGACATTCTCTCATACCCATCAGACATGTTCCGGAATCCCCTCGATGCCAGCTTTCTAACACTACCTTTCACACCCTGCTGGCATCAGTCCCCACTGAGCTACAGGCTGCTATGGTAATGGTCTTTACCAGTAAATTTCTGCTAACTTTGAAGACAGATATCTCGATACTTAGACATTCGCTCACACCTGTCAGATGTGTTTCTGAATCCCCTCGATGCCAGCAATCTAATGGCGCCTCCCACAACCTCCTGGCATCAGTCCCTGCTGAGCTACAGGTTGCTATAAAATGGTCTTTACCAGTGAATTTCTGCTAACTTTGAAGACAGATATCTTGATGCCCAGATATTTGCTCATGCCCATCAGACATATTCCAGAATCCTCTCGATGCCAGCTTTTCAATGCCATCTCCCATGTCCTCCTGGCATCAGTCCCCGGGAAGCTATAGCCTATTAAGCAACTAGTATTTGTCTATTAAAGGAATACTCATGCGAAATCTATCTTCCTCACGTATACTAGTTATAAATTTATATAGAATAGATGAAATTGAAATAGTTTTACTAAAAGAAACTTTGTGACCTAAGTCCTATATATGGGTCACACTGCTGGTATGCTAGTGTCAGGAGTTTTGAATTTTAGATGCTCTCCTCAGATGTTATTATGATGTACTTGCTTAGGATCAGATGGCCTTAGGATGCAACAGTTGAGGACCAGATGTCATCAGGATGCAATAGTGAAGTGCTAGGCATTATCAGGGTGTACCAGGCATAGGGGTCCATGTCCAGATTCTGTCCAGACGTACCTGGTGCATGCCTCAATGTCAGGATGCAATCTCACTTCAATGTCGCATCCTGGTTAACAGTTATTATTATGTGCACTCTGTGAGTCAGATGCACAGGATGCACCTGGCACTAGATATTATGTTTGCTGATGTAAGTAGAAATCTATGGTCAGTTATGACCTGAAGATTTTGGTACAGATATAGATATTACATATGCACCAGAAATCCTTTTGACTTTCCAGAATAAAATGCATATTCTCATCCTCCAACATAGGATCTATCACTTTTGGAGCTGAGTCTGCATCCCATTCTTTCACCAGATATTCTCTTATATCTGCACTATTTATGCTAATTGAGATATCATGAGTATGATCTAGAAAGCATTTTTCTATCTTACTTTGAACATAAGGTCTCCTCTGAAGAATAACTAGATACCTGGTGACCCTTGAGAAATGGTACATAGCAAGCTTTAAGGTTAACAGTACAGAGGTTTGGGTAATACTATATCTAGATACTTATTGAGGATATCAATACAGATAAACTTGAAGATATGTTCTAAAGGAGCTAAGGTAGCTTTTGGGAGTTCTAGAATATCAGGGAGTGGGAGTCTTTCACCATCATATTTTGCTTTCTGAAATACTGTATCAATCTTGACAGGAACTGTTCCCAAAGTATATAAAGGTTACCTAACTAGAGTACTATTATGGGGAAGCTCAACCGAAACAAGAAGTGGTTGAGACTCAGCCATTTGCAAGTAATAATAAAGATAATGAAGATCATCAGGTAGGCTCAGTGAGAAACAAGTCTCAAGAAGTTGTGTGTGCAAAACTGTTTTCAGATAATAACTTAATATATTGATAAGATCTCTTCTCCATCACTTGATGGTTCTAATAGCTTGAGAGTACCTCGATATTTATATTCTGTGTCTAGATGATCATGAGCTACATCTAATAACCATACTAACTAAGTATCTTCAGTGAAATTCTCTTATCCTGCTAAAGTACGAATGCTCATTGACCCTGAGAATATCCTGCCCTACTTGGCTTTTAATATCTTTGAACTCCTAAGAGTTCTAGGGGTGTCAGGCACTCCTCTAATAGGTAGTCTCTAATCTTATTAGCTATATCAACCAAATTCAAGTATGCTACTATAAGAAGTAACTACCAATAGTTCACCCCTGAAATGTAAGGTGATCAGTCTTCATGCTCAAGCGAAACTATTGCCATGCATAATATGCATAATGAAGTTTGACAGGAAATGATAAGCCTTTTGTCCAGCATTAAACCAATGGTTCAGTGGGCAGAAAATCCCTGACTCACTATCTGTTGAGTAGGTCCTTTAGACTCTACTTCATTCAAAGCAGTGGGCTTAGTCATATGGTCAAGCCCTATGGTGCCATAGACTCACAACATCCAAGTCACTAATAGTTTCGTCAAAATGTCCCATCACTTATCGACCATAATATTAAACTACCAAGATACAGAATTATAACTTGCTGGTGCCTTAACTGAATATCTTTATTCAACTTCCCACATGTCGCTCAAGGTGTTTTCTCATATATCCTATGGACAACATCTGGTCGGTCAGACAGTGACAATGTATATGGTGCTATGCTGAGGCTGTCAATATTCGACCCTAAAGTGTTGGAACACAATAGCGCCACAGTAAGGTAATGATGTGAGTTCCCTACAAGGGAGCTGCAGGAGTATGATAAAATAATTGGGTAGTGAGTGAGAGGTCCAAGGTAGTCCATATATCTAACAAGTACCAATGACTGTTATAAACCTAGCATGGAAAAAGGGTTTCACATGACTTATAATTATGATGTCATAGGGTTATAAGACTTTCATGCATATGACAATTATGTCATGTGAGTTGCACACATGACTAGCATTTGCAAGTCATAGTTATTATATTTGATTTGATTGCGCAATAACTTATTTGACTTATAAGATGTTTTTGTATATAGGATTTATTTAGAAGTCATATGAGTTTCATGCATGACCTATTTCAGGTCATGGGATTATCATGTTATGTGGGTGTATGGGTTATAGTTATAACTCATAATAGTTATTGATTTGTAAGCAGGTTGTAGGAAAGACTATATAAGGAGGAGGATACGACATTGTAGTTAGTTCCTCATGTAACCACCTAAGTTATTTCCTACTTATAATTTTAAGAATAACAAATATATTCTTCACTACCTCTTTACATATTGATAAGATTCGGATATATGTTTTATAACTCTATCTTGTGAACAATAAGATAGGAAGGAAGATACCCAATAGTACTCTATATAGTTGGTATTCAGGGTACTTAAGTTTATAAAAGTATAACCTTAAGTTGAATGTAGTGCAACTAAGAGGAAGAAAGAAGAGATACTATTAGGTGTAATGGTATTTGGTAATGTTATGGGGGTAGTCCAACCATAGATAGGGCCGGTAGGTCTAGGCCGTAAGTTTCTTGAAATAAGGTAAGGTAGGATAAAACGAAGATTGTTAAGGTAGACTCGTATTTCCCAAAGACCTTTTTAGAAAGAATATGTGTAATAAAGTTTTTTCAAGAGTAAGTTAATAAATATATTAATAAGATCTCTTCTCCATTGCTTGATGTTTCTGATAGCTGGGAGTACCTCGATATTTATATTCCGCGTCTGAGTTATCGCGGGCTACAATCAACTCCCATACTATCTAAGTACCTCTGTCGAAAACCTCTTAATTTTCCTAAGTGCGAACACTCTTGACCCTGAGAATATTTGCCTTGCTTAGCTTTGATCTCTTCAGACTCCTATTGTTTCTGGGGGGTGTGAACGCCCCTCCAGTAGGTAGCCTTCGATCTCTCCACTATATGAACTTAATTTGAGTATGCTGTCCTAATGGTGACTATACCAATTGCTCTGCCTCAAAACATAAAGTGATCAGCTTTAATGAATGAGCGCGGCCATTGTGTTGCATATTGATGCATCACAAGGCCCATCGGATATATAGGGTTTTTTGCTCTGGATCGAGCCAATAGCTTGTCCAGCGAAAACCTCTCATACTGATTCTCGAGTAGGCCCTCTTGGGGCACTACTTCTTTCAAAGCAAAAGGCTTGGCTCTATGGCTACCTGTCGGTGCCATAGGCTCACGATATTCGGTCACTAAGGTTTCTTCCCAAATCGTCCCATCACTTATCAGCCATAATATTTAACTGCTAATGTACAAGGTAATAGCTTGCTCAAAACTTAACCAAATTCCTCCGAGTTACTTCCCATGAATCGCCAAAGGTGCCCTCTCATATATCCTACGGACAGCATCCGGTCGGACGGACGGCGACGACGTATATGGTGTTATGCTGAAGGTGCCATTTATTGTGGCTAAAGTGTCGGGACGCAACTCGGCCGTAATACCGTAATGACGCCCGGTCCCTACAAGGGGGCTGCAGGGGTATGGTAGAAATAATCCTATGTAAAGGCTGGGTAACTTTGGCCCTTTTTTCCATATGCCTAACAGGTAAGAACTCTGTGAGAATAGCTAATAAGAAATAGATAGTCATTGCCTATTGTGTGATATAAATAGGAGAGATCTATAAATAATCCTAATAATGACTGACAAGATGGATTATAGTATGACAGTATATATGAGAAGCTTTTTTGAGTGGAAGTATTTACTAAGATTATTGATTTTTGGGAAAGCTTTCTAACTTATATTTTATTACTATATTTTGTACATTTTTATCATATTGGATACTATAGTATAGACTAGTATCCTGACAAAAGTAATACCTCATTCTATCTCTCCACTCTGCTCCTACTTTCTGCTCACTTTCTAAACACAATATCTCATTCACCTAACCCATCCCTCCAACCTGTTTTCTAGCTCCCTCAATATGACTATCAATCAGCTCTCTTCCCCAAATCTCATCATCTTCATACTCATTTAGATAGTTATGTAAAACTATACAATAGAGTATCCAATACACTACTCATGTGTGATCTTATAGGCCTCAGATAGATATTGAAATCTACTTGAAGAGAAGACCAGTAATTTTTTAATATACTAAAAGTATGCTTAATCTTAACTCTAGCTTTGACTAATCATAGGTTGAACTCCTTATAACCTCCAGCCACTTGACTGTCTTGAGGTTCTTTGTAGAATGTCATGTCGTGTCTTGTAATTTGGTAAGCTTTATCAACTAAAATTTATTCATCTGGGTGTGAAAAAAAAGTATTTAGCATCATAGAAAATGAACTTTATGAAAAGACTGTAACATCCCTTACTGAAGCAGAAAAGCCACTCATAACATAAGTAAAGTGATGCTTTGAATTACATATTCCTTGCACATTCAGTGTATATTGCTTCTTGCAATTGAAATATGCTTTACTATGATAGGATAGACCATACTTTAATATACTATCCATCTCATCCAAAAAGCTCATACAGTCAGGAAAGCAACTCTACTCTTCTACCTCATGCTGTAAGCTTCAATACTCTCAGGATCCAACTACAGGCCACAAGATAAATCAAGGTATCAACTATACTAATGCTATTATATATTGATAATAATAAAGGTGGGTTGTTCCCCTCCTAATCCCAAGTTGTACTGCTCCCTCTACCATTGAGATACCTGTTGAACCTAAAAAATAGAGTGTTGTAGTTAACTGAATTACTGGCAAAGCTTTTAGGTTATGAGAGTTATTTTGGAATATAGGATCATCCTGGATAATTAATGCTAAAGCTTCAAATGACTCTCTTGTCATATGGAAAAATAAGATAAATCTATCATCTAACATCATATGAATCTATATCATGTTATTATATGTTTATTACTTCTATATTTAAATAATACTTTTATTTTTATCTTCTACCTTCATATTTTTCTTTTCTTCTATTCCCTCTTCTCTTCTGTCTTTTTTTTTTTTTTTAAAATATGAAGTTTACTTACATTATATTGAAACATATAGTTACTCCATGGTATCATACTTCTTGGTGCAAGTTATTATATTAATAGTAAAACCATACCTAAAAACTGAATCTCTCCAATATCATCTTCACCCAGAAATTCTTCTTCAGTTCATAATTCACATGTTGTATTGGATTCTGAACTAAGAAAACTCTGATTATTAATACTGCCAATATCCAAGTACTTGAATATGCTCAATTTGCTCACTTGACTTGTACAGTCATCAGAGTTCAAGTTACTTTTTATTATGTAGTTGTCATTACTAATTACTAGTAGCAGTTTTAATAGGTTAGTATCATCCTCTCTATTGAAAAGGAGAGTCGCAATTATATTTGAAAACTATATATTGTGTAGTTAGCAGGTTAATTGTACTTTATTTAATATTCAGGGCATTTTTCATTTGAGATTTGCTTATTTAAAGTAGGATACATTGCCTACTTAATATATATTCTTCTTGGGATAGACCTTTCTCCTTACATCCCAACTCCTAAGTAACTAAAGGTACTATAAAGATATCATAGAGTAAAGGTAAGTTATCCATTTTTGACTGTGCCAAAGATACTTAAAACAGCAATGTAAACTACTAAAATTCTGGTTTTCTTGAATATTTTAACTTTGATTCCCTCTAGTAGGGGTATTCAAAGTTGAAAAACTTGAAAAAACTTATTATACTTCACTGTTTCATGTAAGCTTAGCACAGGCAAAAACAGGTTGAATATCATTACTTTACCTTACAATACAAGACAAGTTTTTCATATTGGGATGATGGGTAAAAGGGCTGTAAAATGTATAAGTAAAAGAGGTAAATTAAGTAAAGTAAGAGGTTAGGGTCAACCCATCAATCAAGAACCATCAGCAAAGATACCTTGAGTTTCAGCCAAAGCCCACCTATTGTCTCAATTGCATGATATATAGTTGGTAAATTCTATTTTGACAATCTTTTTTGATGAAAATGAATTCAAACTGCTGCAACAAATTCTCTTCCCAGGCTAGAGCCAGAGCAACCTAGATAGTATGGTTTAGGCCCAGGGGCCTGAACCTAGAGTAGTCTAAGGAGGGGTGGTGAGAAGTAGAGGAGTGGAGTGGCTTTTAAGTTGGCTAGCACTTGATTCTAATGAAGGTAGTCTCTTGAAAGGATGGGATGCTGGAGTGAGTTGGAATATGGGGGGGACTGAAGTGGTAGAGGTCAAAGTTATAGAAGGAATTGAATTATTGTTCCTGAGAATCCCAAGGATTCACTATCTCTTACCATGATTGCCTATTCCTCATAGTGAGTATTTGTTCAACTATTATGTATGTAATATAATGTAAAGATAAAAAAAAAGAATCTTAAAATATTAACTTAATATAGATTTATTTGATGTTAAATGATCAATTTATATTCTTTTTTTCACATGACATGACAGTCTTTTAATACCCTAGTACAAATACTTCAATCCAATCCCATTTTTCAAAATAATTTCTACAATTAATAAGTCTCCCCTATAGTCCAGTTAGCAACTACCTTGTATTTCCTAGGATCATTTGGAATTTCAATAGTTAAGGGGGCAACATAGTTGGGAATTACTGAGGGTACCATCTACCTCTATCGTAACTGCTATATAATGGTATTAGTATGACTCCTACCCCACTTTGTCTGATGGCCTATACCTGGTACTAGTCAATATTGGAGGATGTGAACCGAGATTGAGGTAAGAAGTGGGTTCCCAAAATATGTGGGATTCTTGGATAGAACTAATATGACTCTACAATATGGACTATCCTATCATGGCAAGACCTATTTTAATAGAAAAAAAAATATGTGCTGAATATTCAAGCAATTTGTCATGAGCAACAGTAGTTTACCTTTGTTTTGAGTTACTACCCTATGTCAGTTAGTAATGCAACAGTTTTATGTGAGAGTACATTCTTCTGAAACCTAAATCTATTTTTTTTGACATCCAGATGAGTACATTTTGGCTGATAAATCCTATCATATCACTAGACAATATATAACTTCCTACAAGAAGCCTTCAGTTAGTACAGAGGAGGAAGGGTATTGTGGGTTCAATCTTTATTTGATAGAGGCATGGGTAAAGATTGAACATGTATTTGGAGTATTAAAAAATAGATGGCAATTGTTACAAACCTAGTATAGAAAAGGGTTTTCATATGACTCATAGTTATGAGGTTATAGGTTTATAAGGCTTTCATGCACATCACCAATTAGGTCATGTAAGTTTCACACATGACTCACACTTGTGAGTCATAGTTATTATATTTGATTTGATTGCATAATAACTCAGTTGAGTTATAAGATGTTTTATGCATGTGACTTATTTCAAGTCATGTGAGTTTCACACATGACCTACTTTAGGTCCTGTAGCTATTATATTACATGGAGTATATAAGTCACCATTGTAACTTATAATCAGTTATTGATTAAGTAAGCAAGTTGTGGGGAGAACTACATAAAGGGGGGGATATGGTATTGTAGTTAGTTCTTCATGCAACCACCTAAGTTATTTCCTAGACATAACTTTATGACTTTATGAACATAAAATAATTTTACTCTCTTTATTAAAAAATGCCCAAAGATATCCTCCTTATAGGATAAGAAGGAAGTGAATGAAGAGACTTAGGCCCTGTTTGGCATAGCATATGTTGCAAAGATTGTTGTTACAACACATTATTTTGTACATGTATGTAGAAACAGCCAATAATTTGTTTTTCAACACTTAGGTGTACCAAACAGGATGGTTATCTCAATATATACCTTCTTACTAAACCTTTTATGTAATTAATATTTTTTATTGTTTTTCTTGATCTCTTTTTTTATTGACATTTTAGATTTGTAATAATTTCTAGGTTTTATAATCAATTCCTATATATCCAGTAATCCCTAATATAACAACACTTATTACAACAAATTGCCACACACAATAAATGAAGAAATAATTCAACAATAATGAATAATCAAAACCTCGAAAATCTAGAAGACCTAGAAGACATTACAAATGTCTTAGAAGTTGCTGCTGTCACTATTCAAACACTGGCAGCATTATCACAACTCCAAAGTAATATTGGAGAGATAAAAAAATGAAAGGCACCTATACTAAAACATACTTCCATCCTCAGTGGCTAAAGCTATACAGCTGATATTCTCAGCTTAAGTAGTGAAGTGCTTATATCTAAATGTTTACACATAGTATTAGTACTTTTCAGATGCTTTTGTCAAAAAATGCAAGATAGTAATCTCTTAAATGATACACGATATACAACAGTCGAACACTAAATGCATATATTCCTCTTTATCACAACTACAGGAGCATCAAACTAAACTACCCAGGATCAATTTCAACATTCTCTTGAAACAATTAGCTGACTCTTTAAAAGAGTAATTAATACTATCAACCAATTGGCACCAGTCTTCATGTGGAACCCAACTCCTGATAATACAGACCTCAATTCAATATTACCAGAAATTCATTCAAATCCAAAATATTACCCATTTTTCAAGAATTGCCTAGGGGCAATTGATGGCTCCCTTATTCCTGTCCAAGTTATCCCAATAAATACTGACATACATCATACCCACAAGAGGTTTACTGCCCAAAATATATTTATTGCATGCTCCTTTAATTGCATAATTCAATTCTCATTGGCAGGATGGGAGGGGTCTGCACATGATACCGATATTTCAGCAGATGCAGTAGTAAAGGGATTTAAGGTACCTGTTAGAAAATACTATTTAGCAGATGCAGGTTATGGTATCTTACCACAGTGTCTTACTCCTTATAGAGGAATTCATTATCATCTCAAGGAACAAGTCATCAGTAACTAAGCATATATATTCTCTCTAATCATTTGTTTAATCTGTCTGATAATTTGGTCATAATTAAAATAATATCATACTCTGATTAGGCCTTAAAATTCCAAAGAACTCTATAATCTCAAGTATGCATCAGCTAGGAACTGTATGGAAAGAACTCTGAGAATCCTAAAAAGTAGATTTAGAATTCTGAAGAGTACTACTGCATATGATAGGGAGTCTACTGCAGTATTATTTAATGCAATATGCTGTATGCATAATATGATTGGTTACAATGGAACTCCTATTGCTAATCAAGGCATACCACATTTGTCACCAGAGAAGTGAAAGGTACAACTAGAGATAGCACAGCTCCTAAGACCTGTATTAAGTGAAAGAAGAAGGAAAGAAAAAGGAGAGGAGTTGAGAGAACAAATTGTGGAAGAAATGTGGAGGGGCTATCAGATAACTATGAGAATAAGATATTTCTCACAAGGGGTAGTAAATTAATATACATAAAATGAGGTAGTTTTAATTAGAGGTTTCTCCAAAATTCACCTTCTCAAGTATGAGTTTTTGCTGTCCAGTTGTAATGACCCACTGGAGGGTATCTTACAGTAGACTATTCTTACACCCATACCAGAGACCCTGAGGTTGACAAGTAGGGATAGTTGTGTTTACTATAGTGGACAACTAAGCATGCTATCATAGGAAAATCTTGAGAGTTGGATGCCATGCTTAGGCAGGAGTAGTGGTGTGTATTGGCATTGATCGATGTACATAATTGAAGTAATAATAGTTCAGTTTTTTGTTACTCTGCTTTTACTCACTCCTTCTTAAGAGCTAATTTCTCTCTTTCAAGCTCCAACTCTTTCTCTTGAAGCTCTCCTTGCTGGACAATATGGCCATTTAGAAACTTGAACTTTTTTTCTTCACCTTCCATCTTTGTTGATGCAAGGATTGTAACAGCATTGACAAGAGTTCCACCACTGCTCTTCTTCTTTCTCAGATTTCTTCCATTTCTACATGCATATTCTTCTTCCTCATCTTCCTAATGATTTTGGAAAACTTCTCTTCAAATTGAATCTCTGAGTAGATGAGATGTTGGATTCTACTGCTTGTTTATCAGAGACAGCTGTTAGTATTATGTTATATGCCTCTATTTCTCTTCTTCTCAAACCTCCTGTTTCTTGTTTTGCTAATACAATTCATTTTCCAGCTTTCCTATCGGAGCTCATGTACCTTCCTACTGGGCTACCTTCCTGATTTCTTTCTCTATTTTCTTCTCTCTCCTGACTACCTCTTTCATCCTCTCTCTGACTACTACCAAGTAATAACTTGTTCTCCTAGATTTCTCCTTCAGCCTCCACTTTCTCTCTTATATCAAGCTCTTACAGGCTAACCTCCCCCTCTTCCTATCCTATTTACACAATTCCTTCCCTTCTCTCTGCAGCCTCTACCTCTTTCCTTCTCCTTTCCTGATAACCTTTCTCCTCTCCACTATTACTATTTCCTTCTTGTTCTTCCTCTCTAAGTTCCCTCCCATCTCCACCTATTACCATAAGTAGTCCTTCAACAGCTGCAGCTGATTCCTCATTGCTAATACCTGAGTCATAACAGTTAGGGGGTTGAATACTTGGATGATCACTAAAAATTACTTCAAGGTAAAAGAAAAATGGACATCATGAAAGCAGTTTCTCTATTGTTATTTTTACTTATTATTAGCTAGTCTTTTTTCTTTATAATTGTAAATATTGTATACTATATTTTTCTTTTTTTCCTTCTTTTTTTCCTTTTTTTATTCTCATAAACTCATTATATAGTTAAATAAATTGAGTTTTAATATTTAATTACATACCTCAAAGTGTTTTTTTCCCCTCATCTAAGTCCCCCATACTCAAGCCCCATCTGGATTGGCTATTAAGCTTTATAGCTTCACGGTAAGATTTGAGAAGGTTGTCATATTTGTAGCCAACCTTAACCTCTGGTTTTGTTGGTATCTTTCCTGTGACTTCTTTGATAATCTGTTTTTTTGAAATTCTGGAACCTTTTTTTGGTCTTTCTCAAGTTCTCCGGTTCTTTAAGCCACTCAATTAAGGTCTTCATCTCACTGGTTATCTATACTACCTGGGCTGTTGGTATTTGTGACATGATCACTAACTATCTTTTCCTCTCATGTGTGATTGGTGTTAACTTATCACCAACCTTGATCACCGGCTTTCCTGATGAAAATTTTTCCTTGCCAAGATACACTAATTCTTACTATACATTACATATGTTATGGTGGGGTTCTCAAATATCCTACACCACGGGACCAACCACAGGTGCTGTCATAATTTTTGTCTGAGGTCACCTGACAACACCTGTCTCTTTACACAAATGTTGTATCAGAAACCCTAGTCACCTGTTATAATAAAATTGTTTGGAAGGCTGATGCCAGAAAATTTCAGTACCCTGTCATCAGAAATGTAGCAATATATGTTGTAACATAAAATAGAAATTATATACAGTCATATGTTATTAAATTCTACTGAGGTCAGAAAAGGAAAGAATGACTCCAGAAGAAATAAATATGCTATAATATATGCAATACAGAATATGAAAGAGGGGGTGTCATCTGGTGAGAAGTAAATTTACACAACTTGTCTCATGTTGCAACAAAAAATAAAAATATAAAAATATAGAAATTTAAACAATAAAAAATCATGAAAGTTTGGGTAGGAGTATATAATACATAATAACTGCTATCATATTAGAAAAGTTTTTATGATATCAGTTCTATAAAATCAAAAATTGATTACAAAGAAAACTAGAAAAGTTGAGGGGAGATATTATCTAAAAGGAAAATTAGAACCCAAATTATTACATGATTTGGTAGGAAGTATATATAATATATAAAAGAAAAGTAAAGAAAAGTAGCAAAAAATAGGGGAAAAACTATACATTAAAACTAGAAGCTAAGAGTTTAAAGGGATTAACAAAAAAGGTCTGGTCTGAATCATGAATCCAAGACCATCCAGCAACACTTTCACGCTCTATTCTAAATGCTGAAGGAGATTCCTTCATTCCACAAGAGGTATTGCAGTAATGTTGTACATTAAGTAGCTCAAACACTTGTGAAGTACCTATACATAGAGGATTTTGAGGATGGACTAGTTTGAGAATATCTAGTGTTCCAATTGGTGAATGTTGAGTAACCTTAGAAAATTCCTCAAGAATTATAAGGTCAATCACCTCAATAGATTCCCTAGAGGGTAGACATAAATGTAGCTTTAGAAGTTGATAAATTCTATATATACCTTTCTTATATGTAATAAAGGAATAACCTGCTGATAGGGTAGAGTTGCCTCTCCTAATCTTAGAGAAAGTACAAGGAATATTGGTTAAATATTTGTAGGGGTGGTTGAGTCATAACCATGAGCTAATCTGTGCCATTGGAATTTGTCTCGAATCTTGTATTTTTAAGCTATCAAAAATTTGATTACTTTCCAGACAGTTATTGGGTTTTTGAAGACCAAGAACTCTTTTAATATCCTTATTTTTAAAGAACTCTTGAAGTCTGGTACTAGCTTGGCTCAATAAATTTGTTTTTGGGTCAACCCATATACCACCAAGAGCAACAAATCTTAATCCTTGTGCATTTGCTAAATTGTAGTCAAGATCTTTACTTGGTACCTGGCGATCACTATGTTCAAGGTTAGATCGAACAGAAGAATTCATTCATTCTTCATCTTCCACATGAGTATTGGAAAGAACCCCATAGTGTTCAATCCAAAAGGCTGTGTGACACAATAAATGGTATTTTGGCTTTTTAGTAGGATCATCAATTGACAAACTGGATATCCGAGAGTTTCGGTTTGTGCTAGACTGTCCACTTGCAGTTAAGGTACGCCAATCAGTAATTAGCTCCAGCATGTCAACACAGAGGCTTTCTAAACTGTTAGCCCACAGTGAAAGATGACTGATTTCGGTGTAATAAAGGAGGAGATGAATTTGGGATGCAATTGTAACAAGTCTGGATATAATTTTACTCAGAGGATGAGAAGCAAGATAACCAGTACAGCCAGAGTTTACTGCTGATGGATGTGTAGAAGGTATATTATTTTTGAGGAAAAATAAACATATAAGGGGGGCAATTTGTGCAAAGATTTTATAGTCTTTCCCTACAAAGGATCCATGCCAGTGAACAGCTCTTCGTCCACTAATTCATTCCTGGAAGCCATTCCAATTTAGGGCATTAATAAATCCTTTGAGCTCGGTTTGGTATGATTTCCAGGGGGCCCAGCTAAGAAAAGCCTTGGTAATATGTTTTAATGGTCCAAGAAGCCAGGTATGTAACTGTTCAAAGGGTTGATCCATAAAGGGATTGAAGTCAAATAAAAAGAATAAAGGACTAATACCATGAGTGATTTTTAAACCAGAGGAGAGGAGAGGTCTAACTGAAGGATTATTAACTTCTTTGAGTAAAATTTCAATTGTGGAACGCATATTCCTATAGGTAGCTTCTTGGATAATACCCGGTAGATGAGAATCTTCAGATGCTAGCTGATTCTTACTGTGTATACATAGTCGACAAGGATAAGAACTCTGCCAGGCATGGTTGGCCAGTTCAGAGGAGGCAGGATTGTCTCCTTTCATCATTAACAGAGAGCCAGTAAGAATGGCTGACTGCATGGATGCAGAGTTAAAGCCCAAAATTCCTTTCTGAAGTAATTTTAGTTCCTTTAGTATAGGGTTGAGAAGAGAAATCCCATTAGTATTTTTGGCTATCCCGATAAACCGAAGATAATTGTTGTTCTAGTTTTCAATATTGGTAAGTATAGTTTTTATGAAATTTGGTAAACTTCAAGAGTGAAATTGTATACCTGTCGCAAAATACCAGGAAATGAAAGGAGAGTACACTCATGAGGATTCCACTTCTTTGTCCAGTTCCCACTCAGGCCATCTTGCCATAGGTTTATATTAAATTGGTGAACACTTAGGTTTGGGTCCATGTAGTCTCTCAATTTCTTTACTAGATGCACTGGAAAGTACTCTTCAATATCTTGTGCACTCATAATCTCATACCTTGTTTGAGTATTTTGAGATAACTGTAGAGCTTGATTACTATTCTCCTCACTTATGGCTATTACCATTGTCTGATTTGCATCTGTAGCAGGAAACTCATAGGATGGATAACAGATCCTATGGATGGTTCGAAGTGGAAGTAATTCTATTTTTTGGTTTGTTCTTTCCTTTTCTACCGGAAATACGATTCCACCATTCTCCAATTTGTGTAATCTTTGAATCTGAAGATATATTTCCTCATTTTCATCAGTTACTAATTTGGTTTGTCCATGGCATATACCCCACCCATGTACATTGCCTGATTCAACAAACTCAATGAGGTCTCCAAACCAAATCTCTTCACCAGATAAGAGATAGCATACTGGTAATTGCAATGCTGAAGTTTCTGACCACTTCTTTCCTGTCCAGACTTCCTTATAATATCGCTCACCAGCAACATCAATTTCTCCCCTTGAATTGATCAGTGGCTTCAACACTGTATGCCCAATCTCCTGAACATCAGTAAAAGGTGTGAGGCTGGCTGATTCTATTCGAACCAAATCACAGATACTAATATGGAAATATGGCTCAATAGTTGTATTTTCTACTTCTGACTGAAAGACGTGAGGAGAAGGTATCTTTGATTTAAAGCATTTGATAGAAGAAAGTGATAGAATTGTTATATTGCTTAAACAGCGAAGGACAACCCAGATCGATTCCAATTGGGTATGTGTGAACATTCTTTCTTGTGAGTGGACTAGAGTATAGAGAATTGCAAATACTTTTGTCAGAAAGGGATGCCAAGGATTTTGAATATCAGGGGCAGCAGCACGACCTTTATAAGCATGACTATATTGAAACCATGGACTCTGGGATTCATATTCTGGCAACTCCTTCTCTGTATAATCTTCATTTCTCCCTTCGTCACCATTACTATGGTGTTCAAAAAGCTCTTCAAGAAAACTACCAGTTAAGGAATCAGTTTCCAAAAATACATCAGAGTCTTCCTCATAATTTGATGTAATACAATCCAAAGGGATAGGGATGTTATCAGGTATTGGGTATCCACAAATAGTATCAGATACTGAAGCCAATGCAGTTTGTATATCTTCATCCACATCATCTGAAATAGTACCTTGACCAGGAATGGTAGAATCTGTTGCAAAAGTCGAATATGGAGATTCCTCATATTGACCTGATATAGTGTGGAGGAGATTTCCTTCTTCCATCAAGTCAACTTCATCCAATGCCTGCATTTCATGAACTGTGAGTGGATTCAGAATAGGATAATTTGATAGGACTAGATTATAATCATGTCGTCTTTTCCCTGATAGATCATTATCTAGGTATTCAGTGATACGATCCTGTAGGTTATGTTGTTTATATAGCTCATCTAAACGAATCAATTGGTCTGACAGTCTTGAATTCAATACCTCTGCATGTTGACGTGTGTACTTAATTGTTGTGCAATGTCATATAAAGTTATCTAATCGATGAGGAGTTTCGTCTTGACAGGTTGGGCAAATGATTTCGAATGTCATACTTGAATAAACCTATTTAATTGTCCAATGTAGGTTGCTTACTTGATCTTTTATAGTTTAAAGAGTTGTAGTTTGGTGGTGGTAGTTCAAGGAGGGGGGTATCTTGGGGAAGGTAGTTCAGAGAGTATTGGTTTGGTGAGGAGTTGTTCAGAGTTGTAGTTCAGAGGAGGGACAGTAGTTCAGGGAGTATTGGTTTGGTGAGGAGTTGTCCAGAGTTGTAGTTTGAAGAGGATATTTTGGGGTACAGAGTATTTTGACAGGAGTGATTCAAGGGGTGTAGTTTGAAGGTGTAGTTTAGGGGGGGTTTGGTTGGATATACCAATAGAGATTAATTGTGGGTGCAGTCAAACAGCCTTTTACTCAAACCTGTGAAGTCCAGCAATTATAATACTTATACATCCAAGTGAGAGACTATATTTATTGTTATTTTGTCTTCTCCCTTGAATATTCTATTTTCTTCCTTTTAACTCCTAATATTTATCAGTATTTATATTTTCTGCTAAAATATTACAGTCAGACCAATAATTTCCTATCTGCAATTTAATTAATTATGTACTAGTATAGCTTAAGAAATCAACATTTTTCAAGAGGTAGAGGAGGGAAGAAATATATCTTATATTATTTTTTGTGATTTATTGGGGTTGGTTTTGATATTTTATTATAGAGTTGTTCCTACCTAATTATTATATACCCTACTTTTCTTTAACTTGACAGCAACTATAAAATCCCCTTCTTCTTTCCACGTTCTATCACCTTTCTCCTTCTTCAACTAACAACACACTACCCCCTCATCTCACCTCTGCACCTCAACACCCCCCCCAGAACAACCTCAACAACATTCCCCCCTCATCTACTTTCCACTCTACAACATCTCACTTTTTTATCTCAACTATTTAAGCAATATTTTATTCCTTGGCCCTCAGGTCCGCAATTGACCAACCAACTTCTATAAGTTAAATCCCAACTTTTTCCCCACCTACTATTAATTTGCCTTTCCTATTCTAACAATACAGATCTTAACCTGGTCTTTTCTACTAGTACATTGTCTAAGAACTACTATTGTTGTTTTTGTTGCAGCAAAAAGAACTCCTACTGGTAAGTACCTCTACAACTAAAGAGCTCCTTGTCATTTTTGCACCTTTTTCATTGCTATAGACTAAACCTTTCAGTTCTATTTTTTTTACTTCTTTCTATTAGGCTTTCATTTTCTATCCATCTACCCTGCCCCTGGCTCTTCTGCATTTAAACAGTTATATTGTCTACTTTATTGGTAACTTGAAGTGCATTCCTATACTATTCACATTAAATTTTGGCAATTAATTGCAATTTCTTACCCAATTTACTAACTCAAAATAAGAGATAGTCACAGATCTTAAACTTCATAAAGGAAAAGTTTCATTCATATGAATCCTTACAATACTCAAGGACCTGAAGAGGCATCTAATAATAGTCCACATACATGACATCCTGGTCACCCAACAGTTACCCAAAGAGGAAGGTCTCGTTGGCATCCTTATCCAAATCCCCTTGATATAACTGAAAGTTCACCATGCAGTATGCCACTAGCTGCTACCACAGTAGAACCCATTATTGTTATGCCAAATCTAGACCGCCCAACAGCAATTTCTCCAAGAGCTACTGGGATCAATCATCTTTTGGTAAGAATTCTGTGTGCTCCCTTTTGTTTTTTTCCTATTTCTTTCTATCCTCTTTATTTTCGAGCAGTATTGTAACTCTTTATCTCCTTTACCTTGCTTAAGTATTATATCATGATTTAATTATTCCTTTTCAAAAAAAAACTAACTGAAATAAAGAACAGAAACAATTCTATTATCGATAATAGACCAAGTATACCTTTGTCCACAGTCACTCCAGTTGGTATACCTGAAAGGCATTATACTGGAGTGCTTTCTCAAAACTTAAACCCTGCTATGGTATAATTTCCCCTCCTTAATAGAATGAAGGTCTGTGATTCAGTTTTTGGACAAAATATTTCTAATAGGTACAATCTGTTCAAATAGATTCAAGCTCCCTACTTGCTTCTACCTAATAGTCTGCCCTCTTCAGAAGAAAATCAGATTCCAGAGTCTGTGGATCGACCACAGCAAGAAATTATTCTCTTATTTCAACAAGTGAATAGTCACCTAGATTCTATGGAATCTAGATTAACTACATTTGAGAAATGTCTCTATCAGGTGAAGTCTCAACTAGTTGTTCCACAAAGAGATCGTCGAAGTATATTGCATGAGAATCAAGTGCAAAAGACTTACTCAACTCTAAAGGAATTTGTGGATGTGAGTTACTTACAGTTATTTAATATTATCTTATGACTAACATTGCAATATAGGCTCCCAGTATCCTTGCACGTGAAGTTGACACTTTTAAGGTATTAAAGTCATTATCACAAAATGTATCCGATATACAAAATACAATAAGACACACTCAGCTCAAAGTAAACAAGGAAGAAAATGTATGTTATTTCTACCACCAATTAAACAGAGATTTTGAACTAATAAATGAAAATTAAATTATGCAGTCACATATCCAAGTATTTGTTAAGTCTCTTTTTCTTTGTCTTGACCTAAAAAGTCCAGATTTGTTTGATCGAAACAAACTACTTGTAAGATTACTCCTCTTAATAACTATATATCACTACTAATCTATTTTGCATCACTGAAACAGTTATTTCTGATCAAGAATGGTACTTCTGGGGTTGATTCCTCCGTCTTTGTTACAAAGAAATCAGATATTTTAAGAGTTCTCTCTGAGTGTTTGACAGAGGAGAAAAGCAAGTTCAAAAGTGCTTTGAGAAATGCCTCTTCTCGATTTCTTCCAATTAAATCATTCACACAACACTTGTTTCATCTGAAAGCCTATGTGACTGCTTCTGAGTCAAAGAAAGAGAAGATGAAACTGGTGGCAGCAAAATGGGTATGTATTCTGTCTTGAAGCAAAATTACTAATAGTTACACAATTACTAATGCAATAAATAGAGATATGTTACAGAAGAAATATGGACATCTTCTCTATCCCCTAGAAAATAGTGGGAACAAGTATTTAAATCCCTTGATGTCTTATATAAGGATGTTACTAATAGAAACAATTTGGGGTATGACAAAAACACTTCCTCTACTATTACTATTATAGGATGATACTAATTATTCAATAGTCTTCATACAGACCTTCTGGCCAAAGATATTACTAAATATACTGCAGTCACTGATGCTGAGTCTAGTGATGATATAGACTATATGAGTGTTGGTGATGATAGTGACTCTGAGATTGGAATTGAGCCTGGGATTGAGCAAACTGTTTCTTACCCTAATAATCCTGAAGCTGAATCTTACTTGGTTGATGAATGGTCTAGTTCTCCCCAGGTAAGTAGTAATGAGAATGTTCTTTAATTGTTTTTCCTATTACTTCTTAATCCTCTTTTTTTCCTTTTCCAACTTGTCCTTTTAATACCTTACCCCCTTAGCTTGTTCTTCTTGTTTTCTTGTCCTTTTGTTTTTTCTTTCCCTCTAGCTTTTCTCCTGAGTTTATACTTTTAGCTTATACTGTTATTACTATAGGCTTTCTTATATGTGCTCTTTACTTATCTCATACTTATTATGCCTCCCTGTCTATCTGATGAAGCCTGTTATGCTATACTCTTTCTATACTTATCTTTCTATTCTGGCCTCTCCACACCTCTCTTTCAATTCTCCTATTTAAAGCTTATCCTTACTTCTTTTATGCTCTTCTAATTAACCAGTTATTTGTTACTTATCTACTAATATTCTTTTTTTTTCTGGTTTTCTCTCCTCTTTTTTCTTTCCATCTTAGTATTCTTTTTTCTTTTCTTTTTTTCTTTTTTATTTCTAGTTTTCATTTACTATAGTTTCATTTCTCTTTTACTCTTTCTACTTGCTACTATCCAAGCTATCTATTGGATTACTTTCTAATTCTTTTCATTTTGTTCCTCCTGTTTTCCTCTTTCCCTTCTTCAGATTCTTGTTTGTTGTTTTTGTTCTCCTGATATTCTTTGATTTATTTTCTCATTCTTTTGCTATGATTCTCTTTCCTCCTCAAGCTATTCTCTATATTTTTTATTTTTTTATTTTTATTTCCCTTATTATTAATTTCTTGTTATTTCTCTCTTCCTATTTTATTCATATCTTTTTACTCCTTCTGTCTCATCTTTCTCTATCCTTTCTGATTTTCCTTATTTACCCCCTCCACACTTTTTTTACTTATTATATACTTCTTTTACCTTCTAGAATTTTCAGCTTAAGCTATTTGATATATTTGTCTTTAGGATAGCTTTTATGTTGTTATTTACCTTTTAACTCAAAATCTATAGGTTTTCTTTCTAATGTAACTATTCCCTCTTATTATAAGCAAAAATAAAAAGTTGATATATCCTCCCATCTCCTTTGAATATGAAAACCAACATTCTATTCTGCTATATTTTCCATATTTCTTACCATATGCAGTAAGACATCTTTTTTTAATTATTTTCCCTTTCAAAAATATGATATAATATTATTTTCGATCTTCTAGTAGTGATTACCTGACCTCATATCACAATATCTCAAAAGTTTTTAATTCATGTCTTTAACATCTTACTCTAAAACTTTTGATATTTTCTATCACTGCTTCAATAAAATGATGTCACAAGCTCTCCCCACTCTATGTTGTATAAATTTACTCATTGTACAATATAGAAAAATATATTTCAAGCACTCCTTTTTTCAGGTGCCATCAAACTTATAAAAATATGACTATTAATTTTTTTTCAAACATGACAGACATGCTCCTCATTTTTTTCTGATGGTCAGGTATAATAAATATGACAGCAGGGCAGTTAAGGTAACCTTGCAACCTGATACTTGTCCTAGTGGTATGGTTTTTAAATATGGCAGCATATTTATTTGGTCCAGTGGTGTACTCAAAATCCATCAATACAATTGGCTAATTGTGTAAAGTACCCTAATGCAAGATTCCGCTTTTACTTTTACTCAAAACCCCAAATTTTAACTTTGAATACCCCTAGTAGCCACTTGTCAGATGTTTAGGTGAGTTGTGAATTGTGTGCGGGTACAGTACAAATCTCAAATACCCGTACAATACTTACTCGATCAAACACAAGAAATGCTCTCTCAGAGGGCCTTGTAGCTCCTTCCCCTCTTCCAGAAAAAATGCTGTGCATATTTACCACCCCGGTCTCCAACGCTGAGTTGGGAGTACTCTAATACTGCCCTACCGAGAGACGGAATTTCTACATTTTAATGCATTTCTCTTGTATTTTCGAGTAAATACTGTATCGCAGTAGTACGCATAATTAAAAACTACATTTTTATTCCAAATGAAAGTAGTGCCCGCGCTTAGCTCGCATGAAACCGTACCTGTATTCGATAGACTATGTTGTTCGGTTACAAGAGAGGATAACAACCCCTTTGGGTAACTCGGGTTTCAAACCGTGGGTGTTGCGAGCACTGTGAGGGTCAAAATCTGGCTGTGTATTTTTAGCACCTTGGTAGCTATTTTTACATGATCCAAACGACTGTTGGTGATTGTGTTTTGTTGAGCTAGAAGATTGGGAGATTGCGTAACTTTTGTATATAAACTTTGAATGTGTGGGTGACTAGTTAGCAAATTGTATGATGAAAGGGCTATGTGAGGTGATGGAAAAGGCGGAAAGGGCGGAAAAGCGGAAGAAAATGGGACGAAAGGAGGCTTCGAAAGAAAGGATTATCGAAAAACAATGGGATAGTTGGTTTTGGAGAATTTCAACATAAATAGTTGGGAAATCAGGATAGATTGGAAAGAGAGCGGAGAACAGAAGAGATTTGGGTTTTTTGGTTTTTTTGGTTTTTTTCTTTCGTCCTTTTCGTTTGGTGCTTTGAACCTGACCCGTCGAGAATTTGGTTTTTCAGCACCGCCTGTGCGCGCTCCCCCATCAAGGCCGGGTTGCTGTAACGGCCGGGCCGCGGCTGGTTAGGGCAGGCAGTGATGAGGGGCGAGTGATAGTCGGTGGTGCTGTAGTGATGTGGTTGGGGTGATTTTACAGATCGAGCTATTATGTACTCGAGTAGAGTACTAAGGCAGATCACTAATCTTGGGGGTCCTTACTATATAGGCTATGAAAATTTTCCATCTTTTGTCATAGAGATAGTCTTTACTCTTCTAAAGGAAGGCATATACTTGCCTCACGAAGCATGCAATGTTTTTACGATAAAAGGAGGAGTTTCAAGGTATCACAATGATATTGCTATCTCACTTCAATTCCCTATACAACAATCTCCGGATGTACCGTATTAACCTATCTTCACGGACATTCCTCCGGCCTTTCGTTTGCTAAATTCAATGCTTAAAAGCACGCAAGTGACGTTGCCTATAATGTAGCATTATCAGATTCAATAACGACGTACAAAAAAACGAGATGAGAAGGAGGAATGTACGCACCACCAAACATCGAAAGGGACAGTATCAACCGAGATACCGAGATCTTTAAGAGCCTTGGTGGATAGATGGCAGTCGTATGGTCTCACCACTGTATTATTGTTGATTAACTTAGCTTCATTACATCGGACATAACGCAAAAACTACAGGGCTAGTCATACCAACTGCATTCGGGTCATTCTTGTCGTTGCCGGTTATGTGATTGATCGAGAGACCGGCGATTTCAGAGAGCTTTTGGCAGATTTCATATCTAGCAAGCAAATATGTGAGCACGTTATCTTGGGGTATGGGAATGCAAGGAGGACTTTGTCATGCGGTCCTCAGAGCTGAATTGCAGGATCTTGGGAAGGGAGTCGATATCGTCTGTCGATGTATATTTTTCTGGAAGGGTGTTTTTAGCTAATTGGGCAGAGCGATAGCCAGGGATCCTCATGCTCACCAGCTACGTCCTTGAGAACACGCGCTACATCGGAAGTATTCCTGTGGAATAATTTAGCAAGTATCCCCCTAGATTTACACTCCTCCACATTATCAAAACTCACGTAGGATACCGAATAGACCAATGATCCATCTCAACCCTCTCCTTCCCAGCCTTATTCCAAACCGTGTCAAGAAGCACATTAACCGCACTCTCCTTATTCTCCTCGACATCACCGTAAAGCACCGGAACCCTAACCACCACGCTCTTCTTCCATGCGTTCAGGACAGCCTGTTCGCCAGCCAACTTTGTCTCTCCGTAGAAGTTTGGTGGATTTGTGGCTGCATCGGCCTCGTACGGAGCTGCTCCGGGTTTCCCGTCGAAGACGTAGTCTGTGGATATGTAGATTAGGAGTATATCGCGGTTTGCACATTCCTGGGCGAGGCTGTTTGATGCTTGGACCTGGGTTTTTCATGAATGAGCCATTGGGAACGAATATATGAGATTAGCAAGGTAATTACGTTCAGACGTTTAACGCCTTCGGGGTCGGTATCGCATTTATCGGGGAAGCGCTCTGCGGCACCTAATTCTCGAAGTTCGTATCAGTTGAATGCTGAAAAGGTAAATGCGATAAGGGGGGTAGGTATTCTCACAGTGAACCACCACCTTCGGCCTATTCACGAGGGATCACATTAGAGCAAGCTTCCTTGAATCATAACTGCCTAAGGAGAAAAGCATACTTCACATCCTCTAACAACCCAACAACCTCCTCGGCATTCCCTAAATCCACCTTCAAAATCGCCGGAGGATTCGCTCTGGAAAACCCTACAATGCTCACCAACCAATCGATCGCCCATTAGCACACTACCCTACACCAACCAACCGACCCAAACAAGCACACCAAGCAAGACCCACCAGTCCCAACAGTCTTCCACCCAGCACCTTCAAAAGCTCTAACACACTGCCTCCCCAACTGTCCCGTTGCACCAGTAATCACAACCGTTTTCTCGGACATTTCTTATTTGATCTCGTTATTGCTGTTGCTATCGCAATTGGTAGATTCTCTTCTTCTTCTTCTTCTTCTTCTTAGTGGGGGGATTTAAGAGGAGGGGTTTTAAGAATAAGATTCGCGGAAAAATTTAAACTAATTTAGCATTGGCGGGGCAGCGGCAGCAGCGAGGTTTTTGCAGTTTTTCCGGTTTGCCGGGGGAATTGGGGGTGACGGGTGCCAAGAGTTGGTTTAGAAACCCTTCGTTTTTGAAATGCTTACTGTTGTGTTTGATACTGTACCGGTATGTTTTCGTAAAAGTCAGACTGGCGCTAAGGACAACCGTGTTGAAACCTATTATCATTTGCGGTTTGGTTGTCAGTTCTGGGAGGTCGAAGGTGGTAGGACTTTTTTTTTTTTTTCCTTAGCGCAAGTTTAGTGCCGTTGCGTGTGAGGCCTTCAGGGTTCTATGGGTCACCCACATTCACCTCTATACAGCCTTCCTCTTCTTCTAACTTTACCACTACCACCCACCAGCCTACTCATCTCTTAACTGGCAGCTACCTGCATCTGTGGGTAGCTGGTCTTTGTTTTCTGCAAGATCTGTCAATTGTCCTATGTTTCTCAAGCATTCACTTTTCATAAACATGGACGAATTCTTTACCATGGAACTGAATAGTGAGGAATCCCAAGATCTTTGGGGACTTAACCTACCATTTGACCCATTAAGAAATGCTTTTCAGCCTACTCAATCTGGTCTACAAGTTCAACACCCAGAACCTATTCAGGTAAATTCTTGTTTTAATAAACTCAAAATAAACTGGAGAAATAAGAAACTAATTATATTAAAATAGAAGCCCCCCACGAAAACCTCAGCTAAATCCTCCACACTAGGTTCATGGAGATATGACTTTGCAATTTTCATCAACAAACAGCATGAGGCTTCAGACTTTGGCTACCTCTCAAAATCCCCAAGTTTTCCTTCATTTGAACGCCTACAGGATAAGTTGTTGGATGATACTGTTCGAATCCTTCCTGCTGTACGAAGCATCAAAACTTACCACTATCTTGGATTGTCTGCCACCATTGTTGCAATGACACCAAAGGAGTTGATTGGTCCAACAGATCTGGATGAAGGTTCTTGGTCTAAGATAGAGCATGAAATTTGTCGTTTGGTTGATCAGAAGCTAAAGAGAAATTTGACTCTTTCTTTAAGAGTTGATTATGTTCTAATTTCAGTGGAGGGTGGGGGGAGTCATGACCACTTGAGTAGTTCCAGATTTACGACAGTTTATAAAGGCAATAAAAAACTTGTAAGTAATTGCTTCTCCTAATTTGATTTTTGTCCTACAAGTATAAACTAACATTTTACAATAGAGTGCTACACAAGAGCAATTGAATCGAGCCCTGAGTATCCTTATCACTTTGAAGGCTAGAATCATGAGCGAGATCCAAGCACTACACCGTTGTACTGGTAGTTGCCCAGTTGGCCGTGAAGGTGAAGTTTTTTTCGCTACTCAACACTCGACACAGCATGTCCACTTGCCTTACTCATCAAGATGACTTTGGGCAGAGGAGGTTGAACAAGGTCGTTGTATAACTGAATCACCCCCATACTATCTGAGTCGATTTCAGAGTCCAAAAGCACCACAAAATTCTAAACGCATAAAGGCTACCAATTCACCAGCACCGCTGACACCACCTATACTGATTGCGAGTTACCCAAAGGCTTCTACTCCGCAGTCAAAAAAAAAATCAGAAAATCACAAGCTACCCACAACACTGGCTCTTTCCAACCATCACATTTCCCTATCAAGTTCTCAAAGCCTTTCTATGATACCAACATTGCTTGATGACACAACAATTAAAGCCTCCTCACGCCCCACTGCTGATGGATGCAGGAGTTCCAGCTGGGATTGCACTGATGCTGGTAGATGAGGTACGAAGTTATAAACGATTCAGGATGCAGTCATCTAACAGGTTTCATTCAAGTCAATTTATTAATGAAACAGAGAAGGATGATTCTGATGGACTTTAACTTCAACTATGTACATAATCTCTGGAGTTTAAACATATCCGCAATGCTTGAAAAAACCTTGTACCTGTGTTTCTGTAATCATTGACATAGCAAATGTGAAAAATAAATTCATCTCTCCTTCAATAATCGCTTCAGCAAACTCCAAGTGATGTCTTGTAATCCATCTCTTTATTACACTAAAGGAAAGTTCGATAGGATTATAGTCTGGAGAATATGGGGGTAACATTATCAACTTACAGCCTGCAGACTCATTTGTTTCTCATATCAATGGATGCTGGTGAATTTGTGCATTATCCATAACAATTACACTATGTTGTGCTGGGTATAGATTACATCTAGGAAGTAAAGTATTCTGAACAAAATAAAAAAACAAAGCAGCAGTAAAACTTCCCTGCACAATATCGTGACATAAGAAACCCCCTGTTGTCAAAGCTGGAAGTATAGAATATCTTTCGCTTTTGAAAAATGGTAATGGATTTGTTCTTTTTCTCCTTTTGGACCCCATATGTTTTTTCTATCACCAACCCGTTCATTGGCTGCACTCTCATTGCAAAATACCAACTGACTGGCACTAAATTCTGATATTTCTTGTACATAATACTCTCGTAGAAAGTTATTACATTCTAATACTGCCCTAACTACCTATTTTAAATACTTAATATATAAACTACTTCTATATACAAAAGCAAATTCCACTTACAACTTTCTTAGTCCAGGAAATTCTCGTCAATGATCATGAAATTGAAGAAATTGAAAATGTAACACCATATGTATTATGCAAATGATCTTGTACCTCATCAAGATATAATGTAGGTTGAGCTTCCAAAAGGTATTTAATGTACTTTATTACTTTAGTAAGTTACTTTATTATATAATTTTTAAAGTTATATTACCTCTAATACCTCATCATCAATTTCTTGTTTTCTTCCAGTAGCCCCAGCAGGCCGAAAGACAGTTCCATGGACCTTCAGAGACTTTGGTGCCCAGTAGATTGTACGTATATGTTACAATTCTATCTTTCTCGGGTATACTTGCAGTAGGCAACCTTTCTTATATTCCTTGATCGTTGATCTGTCTTGGTTAAGGGGAGAGTTTATGTTCTTGGGGGTGGTGGATAGCTTTATCTTCCTCTTTTGCTTATGCTTGATCTCCTTCAGTATCTGAGATCCGATGTAGTGCCGTTGGACGTTATAGCTCGATTCACCTGTCCTATGAGTGGTCTTATGCTGTTTTGGACCATGGGTCGACTATTGAAGTTTTTACGGCTTGAGCGTTGGCTAGCAAAGGTGAGTTTCATGGGGGTATTTGGTTCTTACCCATGCGCAGTGCTATTTTGCTAGCGTGAGGCGTAGTGGTGCTGTTTGATTCAGTACCCTATTGAGCCCCATACAGGGGTCTCTGTGATGGGGGTGGTCAGGGCTTATAAGCCCTGGTTATCCTTTTCTGTACTGCCTCCTTGTTTTCCTTATACGCCTCTTCAATCGCGTGTTGCGTGACAGGACCTGACCGACAATGCTACTATCGACGGGTCATGTGGCTTCTCTATTCCTTCCTCCTTTGACCAAGGGCTCCCTTGGTTCTTTTTCTTCTCGGGTGTCCCTCCATCACCCGACCCTTGTAACGATGTTACTAGCCACATCCCTTGTGGCTACCTTTTTCCACCTACGCCCCATAATGGGGTCCTATTGCCCTCTTTCCGCCGGTGACAGCTGCTGTCTACTCGTCGTCTCTTTTTTCTCCTTTTGGCACTCCTGTGCCAACCCCTTTCTTCCCTCGCTTCCTTGTCTTGGCCTGCGGCTTTGTGACGTAGCCGTCTATTTGCTGGAGGCCTTTGACAATCTGCTATTCCTCTCTCATCACCCTTCGGTCGTTTCCTGTTAGCTTCTGGTCTTTGCCCGTGAAGCTTTGCGACCGTTACTCTGCCTTAGGGACGTTGCTGCTACGGTCTTTAACCTTCTTCCAGCTGTCGTCACCTTTGTCCTCCGAGCCCTCTAACCTCGTTTTAACACCTCCTACCCTCCTATCCTTCCATCGTAGCTCCCTGGCTACGAGTCCTTCCTGCCCTCGATTACAGTGTCTAACACTGATTCGTTCCGTCTGCCCGTTCCGTCTAAAGTGGACTGAGTATGAATACTCAGTCTTCCCTGCTTATAAAGTGTACCGAACGCTATCGTTCAGTAATTATTCAAAAATAACCAACAAACTAAAGGATACTGAGCGTCATCGCTAGTATACTACAATACAAAAGTGTGCACTGAGTTTAATACTCAGTATTCGAAATGTGTACACTGCGCTTAATGCGTGTACTAATCAAACAACCAAAACAATCAATCACTCTTGCTGAGCATCCTCAGTCGACTATCCTAAAGTGTGCCACTGAGTAAGCTCAGTGCGCATACTTGCCGAGTGTTCCTCCTCAGCAGTTTCCCAATCCCAACCCCCTCCTTGCTGATATATTCCTCCGGACATCCGCTCTCATCAATCAAGGAGTGCGTTGGTAGATTTATGAAAAGTTAATGTTTTTTCGAAAAGATGGTTTAGTTTGTAGGTAAGCCCGTAGTTCAGTAGCAATCCTTTTAGTTGCTTAGCATCTTCAGTTCCTGAACATGATGCTTCTGGTTTTCCCATTCGTTTTCCTCCT
>ML120394.1:713176-760013 GCA_003788595.2 Choiromyces venosus 120613-1
CGCTATCGTTCAGTAATTATTCAAAAATAACCAACAAACTAAAGGATACTGATCGTCATCGCTAGTATACTACAATACAAAAGTGTGCACTGAGTTTAATACTCAGTATTCGAAATGTGTACACTGCGCTTAATGCGTGTACTAATCAAACAACCAAAACAATCAATCACTCTTGCTGAGCATCCTCAGTCGACTATCCTAAAGTGTGCCACTGAGTAAGCTCAGTGCGCATACTTGCCGAGTGTTCCTCCTCAGCAGTTTCCCAATCCCAACCCCCTCCTTGCTGATATATTCCTCCGGACATCCGCTCTCATCAATCAAGGAGTGCGTTGGTAGATTTATGAAAAGTTAATGTTTTTTCGAAAAGATGGTTTAGTTTGTAGGTAAGCCCGTAGTTCAGTAGCAATCCTTTTAGTTGCTTAGCATCTTCAGTTCCTGAACATGATGCTTCTGGTTTTCCCATTCGTTTTCTTCCCTCTGTCTAGTTGCTAGTTCCTTATATTCTTTCCAACGGATGACGTTCATATGGGCTCTTTCTATCTTAACATTGTAAACCAACGCAGATTGTTCGTCATGGGTTGTTGTTACTCGCCCCGTTACCTGTGGCCTGGGGGTCGTCCCCCTCCTCTTAGTCGTCCCGGGGGTCGTCCTCCCCGACATTTGGGGGGTGGTCATTGTGTTTAGGTACCCAAATGGGGTCTCGTTAAACGCCTTTAATAGCTAGCGGATTTACCGTCTTCCCTTCTGCCTCTAGCTTACTTCCATCTCTTCGGTGGATGTAAGTTGCCTCATGCTTCGTTCGACGCTTGTAAAAACCGGGTTACGTCTCATATAAAGCTGCGATGCCCTTGTTGTCTTCGTTCCGCCTTCTAATGTATACAGTTTAGGAACAATTCCCTTCCCCGCCGGTCGACCCATTGGGGGATATGTCTTCCTTCCTCTGGTCTTGGGACCTGTTGTATACTTCTTAAGCAACTTCGTGAGGTTCCGGTCAAGCCTCTGTAACTACGTCTCTTACGCCGTGCGTGCTTCGACCTTGTTAATTCTGTCCCTTCTCTTGGTCAGTGCCTAATGACCTTACTTAAGGTTGAATGCCGTTGACTCCGTTTACTTCTACTTCCTTGAGACTCCTCTGTTAAGGACTTCCCTTAGTTGTTTTGCGACGTCCTGCGAACCCGGCGGCTGGTGAAGTGCCGGTTATTACACCTTCCTTACCGGTCCACCCGGTAACTCTTTCTTTTGTCTTAGTCGTACTAGTTTGTGGATGTTCCTCCCGTTCGTTGCCCTGTTTCCTGCTATCTTTGTAGATCTTTGGGCTTGCCCTGTAAGTTCTACCCTGCCCTTCTCTGGGGTTCTCCCCTGGGGTACCTGGATCTACGCTGCTCTTCTTCCGGGTTAGAGTTGGACAGTTTTTTGCTCAAACAAGCTTCTTCCTTGTTATTGGAGACGAATCGTACGCGATTCGGTCCTGTGAACCGGTCCCTCACGTCCTCGGGTTCTCTGTTATTCCTAATATGTTGCCATTTTTTTCTTACCTTTGGTTACCTGGTGTTCTACTCTTCTTCAGCTGGGTACTAATTTCTTTATCTCTACCCTCTTCTCCTTCCTGGCCGCCCTTTGCTCCTGACAGGGGTCATTTACTACCTGCTTCCCTGTCTGGCCTTGCTTTTGGGTAGTAAAATAGGTTGATAATATGTCGTGAGGTCGTGTGCCTTAGTAACCTTGTTCTTTTGCTGGTACAATACCATTTTCGTGTTAATGCTTTTCCTTTTTTGTGTCAATGCTAGTTGCGTTACTAGCTGAGTCCTCGTTGCCTTCTGAAATAGCTGTTTCTTCAGACGTTCTTTGTGCCTTATTGTTACTTTCTTTGGTTCTTACGCTCCCTTTAGATGAACCGACTGCCTTTTGGTTCGGTTTACCCCGGGCATTGAGTGTACCGTCTTCATAGTTACTTATATCCTTCGGTGGTCCTTCTTCCTTGGAAAGTCCATCGTCTGGATGTTTTAGTGCTTTAGTAGGAACCTTACGGTACCGACTCTCTTGTGTTAGGGTGTTAGCTGACCTTGCTTTCTTTCTAGTGTAAGTTGTCACTTGCTACATGCTGTACCACAGAGTTGTCGAGCGGTCACCAAATGAGTCATGGTCTTCGACTTCGAGCCCTTCTCTTGGACTAGTGTTCTGAAAGCCTTTAGGTCTGTAGTCCCTTCTGGTTTCCCAGTTCCAGTCTTCCGACTGTTGTTCTTCGTTCCTACGGGTGGTTCCCGAGGCTTTTCCGACGTCCTGTACTGGACATACGTTCGCTTCTGCAGTTCTATTGCCGGTTACCCGTTCTTTATCATGCTTGCCCTTATCGTGATCCCGATGGAGGGGTTTGGATACCTGCGTATCGTGGAGCTTCGTCAGATCGCCAGTTTGTAGCTGAATGCTGTTTGCGTCCTCATTAGCTGCTTCTAATGTGTCCTCTTCATTTCCATCATTACTAGTTATACCCATTGCTTCTTATGGTCTATTTTTCCCCTCTGGCTTAACGGGTCGAGGACCATCTCTTTTAGTTGTGACTTCTGAACGATCTTCATTGCCTCAACTCTTTGTGATTCTCTCCCCTGTTCCCTAAGCCTTCGAGTCTGGGACGACTATGGGTTGTTGGTCTTTTTTTCTTCGTTAGGTTCTCCTAACTCTAGGTGCTTTATAGTCGGTTTCGTAAGCCTGTGACGATGGCTTCTCCTCTTAGGTGTCCCTATCAGGCTACCTCTTTTCTTCTTCTTTAAGCCTCATGTTCGGTAGTTAGAGTCGTGTCTTAACCGTTATGTTGTGGTCTTTTTCCTTCTACTTTCTTCTGACCTTCTCTATTAAGGTTTTCTTATGGTAGTAGACAACCTACATAAGCTTGTTCTTCTTTTCTCTCCCGATGGAGGTGTATCCCTTCCTTATCTGGACCCCTATTGGGATCTTCTCCCTTTTTCCCAGGGTTTCTTCTTCTATATATTTGACCCTCGGGCGCTTGATTTGCTCAATTTTTTAATGTAGGTTGTTTTGGATCCTGCTCCGACCTAGGCTGTCCACACCTGTCTGGTCCGGAGTGGTTATGATAAGCAGTTTTTCTTCCTGCCTGAGCCATGTGAAATATTCGTCCTTTCTGACTCATAAGTATGAGTCAGGTGAAATCTGCCTTGCCCGTCTGCCTTGCTTAGTCACAATCTGTGACAGTATACTCAGTTCAGCATCCGCTGCAATTTTCTGAATTGAATCTCCTTGCTTATATTGCTGGAGGCAGAGTTGCAAAATTTCGAGATTTGTTCGTCGAGGCATCAAAACTTTAGGTGGAAAAAAAAAAAAAAAGTTATTGGAAGTATTCTGAAGCTTTCATGGTACTGGTAGATACCAGTAGGTGGGTGAGTAGCTGCTGTAGTTTCTGACCGAGAAGTGGGCAATCCCAAAACCCCGGAAGGTAGTTTGCTCAATTGCACTAGTGCCTGCCAGAATTTCTTTTCTTCGCCATGTTTGAGTAGTCACAACTGACAACCAAACTGCAAACGGTAATACTTCTGGCACTACTGTGGTGTCACACTTACTATTGTTTTTCTCCTTGCATCAAACCTTATCACACATCTAGACCTCCTGCACTATCGAAAATACCTCCTAGCATTTCTCCCACTCTTCTTTTCTTTGTTATTGTTGTTGTTCGCTCGACCTATTTGTCTTGCTCCCAATAGTAGATAGTCTGGGTAGATCACCCTTCACTGAGAAGAAACAAGGTGTTCCTTGTTTTCTCAGTCACTCAATCATTCGTCATGTCAACATTCCATTCCATATTATCACAACAGGTTATGAGCCTATTGTAGCCTTCTGCCTCCAAACACAAGCATAGTTCCTTCTTATCCTAGTTATCCTTTGCACCTGATATTACATCTTTTGCTCATCTATCTATCCTTTATCCTTTATCCTCCTTTCACAGTCTATCTTCTCCATGTCTCTCTCAAAGTTCTCAGCTGCCAAAGATGATTCTGTTTACCATTGTAAGTACAGTGAAGTGGCCAGATTGAATCAATTGACCTACCCGCAGTGGTCCCAGGACCTTCAATACCTTCTACAAAAAGCTGGGGTCCTCGAGATTGCCCTCGGCCACAAAGCTGCCCCACCAGCTATCCACCATGCTTGCCTCCTTAATTTCAATCACCATGAAAACCTTGCCGTCATGTTCATTTATAACTCATGTAGCCTTGAGGTGAAAGCATTTCTTTGGCGTATTCCTCATTCACCAATGGCAATGTGGATGGCACTCATAGCTGAATTCAATACTTGCCTCTTCTTGGCCTGGAAGAGAGGGTCTCATCCAGGAGTTCAATCATATTAAGTGCAGTGACTACTCATTTGTTAATGCCTATATGATGGCCTTGATGGACTTCAAGGACATGCTTGCCTCGACTGATCAGGCAATTACCGATCCCACATTTATCTCCTGTCTGATCTCCTCGTTACCCGATACTTATAATACCATGATCCAACTCTTGCACTAGCAAGTGAACCTTTCCATCATAGAATATATAACTTCTATCCGGTAGTATGAAGTCACCCTCTGGGTTAAGGCCATAGATACCTCGAATTCAAACACTACAGTTACATTAGGTTCTGTGTTGTTCTCGAGGGTCAGACATACCCATAGTAGTAATCACAGGTTTCAGAGAAAGGGTCGTAGTTTCCATAGTTGTAGTTGTAGTCATGATGGTCATCACAACTCCTGGTCTAGGTCTGGTGACTCAGTTAATGGTTGTACAGATGATCACTCCTCTTCCATAGTCTGCTGACATTGTAGTCATAATGGGCATACCCAGTATGACTGTAATTCTCATCAGAAGGGGAGACAGGTGATGGAAGTACATCATCAGAGTAGGGGATATGGTGGCACTAACAAGAATTCCAGGGGTTTACAAGCTTTAGCCATGCCAGCTACTGCCAATCCAGTCTTTATCTCAGTTCAAGCCCTTGTGACCAATGATAGTTCCCCTTCATCAAATAAGTTAATGGTATCAGATACTTCACAATCAGAAATTTCGAACTGGTTGATTGATTTGGGTGCCACCCATCATCTTTGTCAGAACTATGATGCCATGTTTTCATACTGTGCCCTCAAGCCCAATGCCTTTATTCCTATCCATATGGGCAACAACTCGTCGGTGAATGCCATAGGTGCAGGCACAGTGTTGATCCTCTTCAAAAATGACTAAAGTCCTGAAGTACTCGCTCTAGACATTCAGGCCCTCTATGCACCTGATCTCTGGTCATCTCTTCTGTCGGTTGGCCAGCTATCTGCCCTCCATCACATCACCTTCACCATAAATACTTGTATGATTTCATGTCTCAATAGTGGCTCCCTGATACCTCTTAGCCAGCTTAGGAATTTGACTTGGGAACTCACAAGTCCTTGAAGAGTGATCATCACTGGTACCATTAGATCCCCAGTTCTTTTTTGTCTGTTACAACAAGCCCATGCTCTCCAAGCGAATACTGCCAATACCTCCACTGCTGCTAGTTATGGAGTCTTAATTGCCCTTTGGCATCAATGACGCTGTGCCCTCCATCATTGGTCTCCCTGTTGGTGACCTGAAACCTTACCATACATGTATTGAGGCAAAACATCAACATTCATTTGTCTGAATTCCTGTAACATGAGCATCATAACCTTTTGAGCTCATTCACTCTGATCTCTGTAGCCTGATTAGGACCCCATCCTAGTCCAGATCCCATTACCTCATCCTCTACATTGATGACTATACAGGCTGAGCATGTGATTATTTTCTGCACTCTAAGAAATCCATAGAGATCACAAGAGTCTTTCAAGAATTTCATGTGTGGGTCGAAACAGCTTTTCTGAACTGGCCAATATCATGTTTTAGATGTGATAATGGCAAAGGAAAGTCTGACAACTCCCTCTTCTGATGTATCTTACATGTTGGAGGGACCTCTTTCAAGCCTGTGCCACCTTACTGTCAACACAAGAATAGCATTGTAGAAAGAATAATCTGAATGATAGTTGGGAAGGTAAGAGTAATCTTTCTGGATTCCAACTTACCTGATGCAATGTGGGCAGAGGCAAAAGAGACAGCACTCTATCTCCACAGTCATTCTCTGTCAACCTTACTCAGAGGTCGATCACCATACAAAATATTACACAGTATCAAGCCTGACTTAGGTCAACTTTGTTGTTTCGGATACTCCACCAGCAGCCTTATTCTGAAAGAGCAATAGAATAGCAAATCCAGTCCATGCTCACATGAATGCATCATGATCAATTATGTCTACAATACTACAAAAATCTGGCAGCTTCAGGACCCTGAGTTGTATGAAATTGTTTGTTCATCTGATGTCTTTTTCAATGAATCTCATACTCCTGGTGATGTAAAGCAAGGTCCAGACTGTGATGTGCTCAAAGAATTTGTTCCTCTTATGGAGTGTGTTGAGGATGATGACAAGATTGGAAGTGTGCCTGCTATTGACTCCAAGGTAGAAGAAGCTAAAATGGGAGCTGCCAAGACCCTAATGAATAAGGGTAAGGGTAGTAACATACCTATTAATCCAGTCCTAACACCGAATGTGGTTCTTGTTCCTAGGGCTCAGGAGAATGGGGATCAGAGGGTCATCAGTAAAAAGAGTGGTCAAACCTGTATGATTGTCGAGGGGTAGAAGAGAGTTGAGCACAACAATCTCCAAATCAGCCAAACAAGACCCAATCTCAAGAGCTCCTCTAGTGGCCCGATCATACTAGTGCCTGAGGAAGTTAGCCCAATATTACTGGCGCTGGAAAGAGTACTCAAACGTACATGAGAATCAAGCCAGATGCTTCACTGATCTCTCTGTCACTGTCAGCCCATCCAAGCAATTACTGCAGAGGCCAAAGCTATTAGCGAACTCTGTCCAAGTCATAACCTGGAGAGTTACACAGATGCTATCTCCTATACAGCATGGTAGATTGCCATAAAACAAGAGTTCAACTCTCTTATTGAAAATGTCACCTGGTAGGTTGTCGGCCATGATGATGTCTGTGGGGTAAACATAATTGGATGCAAATGGGTGTTCAGAGTTAAGCATAACTCAGACTGTTTGATCTGCTACAAAGTATGCCTTGTTATCAAAGGTTACAAGCAAATAGAGTTAGATGAGACTTATGCTCCTGTTGCCTGACTGATGACATTTAGAACTCTAGTTGCCCTAGTTATTCAACTTTGTTGGACAATCTACCAGATGGACATCATCACTGCTTTTCTAAATCCTGCTATTAATGATCTAGTCTATATGTCCTTCCCTGAAGGAATAGAGTGGTTGCAGCCTGGGGCACCTACTGGTGGAGTTTGCTGGTTAAAGAAGGCCCTATATGGACTTAAGAAAGCTCCTCACCTCTGGCTCAGTAATATTGATCATTTTCTTCAGTTGCAAGGTTTTGTTCCATCCTTAGGTGATGCTAATCTATATATCTCTTCCTCCTATAAAGTTATACTACTACTCTATGTAGATGATATCCTTATAGCTTCCAGGAACTCTTCTGCTATTATATCAGTCAAGCAACTTCTTGTAAGCCAGTACAAGATGACTGACCTTGGATTGTTATGCCAATTCCTAGGCATTGATATTGAACAGCTCTCAGGGAAGATTCATATCGGTCAACAACACTTCATGGAATCAGTGTTATGATGATTTGGCATGAGTAATTATAATGGTATTTCGATACCACTTGAAGCTCAACCTTCTTTGGTGTTCAAACCACTTGTACCTGAGGACCAGCAACTCTATCAGTCCTTGGTCAGAAGTATTATATACCTAATGTTGGGAACGTGACCTGATCTAGCATTCACAAAATCAGTTTTGTCAAAATTCTCTGCCTCTGCTGGGTCAGAGTATCTCACACAAGCCAAGCGTATTCTAAGGTACTTGAAGCAGACAAGAGATATAAAGCTCTGCTACAAGAAAAGCAAGGTCCCATTTGATAAGACTCTTGAGAGATTCTCAGACTTGGACTGGGTCGGGGATTTAGGTAACTGAAAGTCAACATGCAGATTTGTTTTTTTACTCTCAGAGTGTGTTGTAGCCTGGAAGGCTAAGAAACAAATGATTGTGGCTCTTTCAACTACAGAAGCAGAGTACATAGCTGCATCAGAAGCTGGAAGGGAAGCAGTTTGGCTTCACCATCTAGTCAGAGATCTCATAGCTGCAATATCTCCCACCAAATCCTTCTCTTCTCCCACTACTATTTACACTGATAGCATGAGCAGACTTGCACAAATCTTGAATGCATGTCATCATGAGCAGACTAAAAACAGACATAAAATATCACTACATCGGCAATATAGTTGAGCAGGGAATAGTCTTATTTTGCCACATTTCAACACACAATATTTCTGCAGACATGCTTACAAAGCTGCTCACAAGAGACCTCCACTGGCGGCACATGAGAAGGATTGGTATGGAAACAGTGGTCTAGATAGTATTGCTTCAGGATGGTTATTGTTTCTTCTTTTACTCCGAATTTTTTTTCTTTTTTTTCTTTTTTTTTGTTTAGTTTTTACTGGTATAGGAGGAACTGAGAGTATACCTTTCCCCCCTTGAGACACTTTTAGATAGGGGGTTTTACTGGTGCTCAATGACATTCAGGGTTTTTCCTTCGTTTTCTTTCCTTCTATCTTCTCAAGTTCGTTAGTGTTTTACTCTTCCTTCTTACAGTACCGCAGAAGAGGGGGAGTGTTGAAACCTACTTTTGGCACTACTGTGGTGTCACTCTTACTATTGTTTTTCTCCTTGCATCAAACCTTATTGCACATCTAGACCTGCACTATCGAAAATACCTCCTTGCATTTCTCCCACTCTTCTTTTCTTTGTTATTGTTATTGTTCGCTCGACCTATTTGTCTCGCTCCCAATAGTAGATAGTCTAGGTAGATCGCCCTTCACTGAGAAGAAACAAGGTGTTCCTCGTTTTCTCAGTCACTCAATCATTCGTCGTGCCAACATTCCGTTCCATATTGTCACAACAAACCGAGCCAACAAGAGAGTGAGTGATTGACTGTGTTGATTGGAGAGCGCTGGGGGGGGTTTCAGTTGTAGTTGTAGCGAGGACTTTGGTACATAGGGGCTGCAAATTGGACAGGAGAGACCTATTGATCGCATCACAAAGGTAACCAATAGACTGTTTTTCGTAGTGCACCGTAGGCCAAGTACGAGTTTAATGCGGGTAGTATGGGGCAAAGAGTGCTAGTTACAGAGAGGGGCCAATATCATGTCCAGAGCCTTTAAATTTGTTTACCCTAAGTGCAATTGTATCAAGCTAGAAGTCCCACCAGAAGTCATTAAATATGGAAGATTATTTGTAGGCTCATTCTAGATACTGCTAAACCAACAAAGTCTCTCTATGAATGTTTCCGGTTAGCCTACTTGCAGTCGTAGAATATGACGAGTGATGCCTTACGATCATTCTCGGAAGTCCAAACGTCACCAACATATTATCATACCAGCAACTATGATTCTTCCAAAAAAGCGGAAAAAGACCTGTAACACCAATCCCCGCATACTGGTAAAATCTCTCCTATTAGTCAAATCCTTAACAATCTACAAGTTCAACAAAAGCTAAACCCAAGCGCCGACCACCAAAAATCTTAAACAGCACATCCCCCGTTACACCAACCCACCTTTCCCCCTGAACATAACCTCGCACTTCACTCCTTCTTCACCAGGCCCACCCGCAAGCCACAGCCCCACACTCGGCAGCCCCAATACCTCCGCACGACAATACACAACAGGAATAATAAACCTCATCCCACCCCTCAACTCCTCCTTCAGCACCTTCTCAAGTTGCTTCGCCATATTTACCTGTACAGCTTTCTTCCTTAGGTGCCCTATATCTTTTCCCTTCATAGCCCTAATAACGATGACTGGGTGGGAGGGGGTAGGGATAAAGACTCTGACCCACCAGCGCCCGTCCCATAACTGCCAAGGTGTCCAGCCGGGATCATTGTCAATAAAGACAATTCTACAAAGTTGGTAGGATTTGGCAGTGTAATTTTGCCTCTGTAGGAACCAGGTTCTGTCAGAAAGGTGGGTCCATTTTAGACCTGCTGTTGTAAATGGTTTTTTTTGCTGTGACGAGATGATATTTTCGAAGGCGGTTTGTAGGCTTTGAGTTTCGGCCCGGGGTAGAGGAGATATGGTCTCTACTACTTGGACCAGGAGGTTTTGAAGGACATAGGGTAGAATGCCGCGTATTTCTGGTGGTAGTTGGAGTAGTAGAGAACCGGTAGCCGGGTCAAAAGAGAGGTTGCAGTCTTCTTTGAGGACCTTGTGTGCTTGGTATTTTATTAACTTATTCCTCGCCTCTGCTCTCTGTGCAAGCGCGACCAGCGAAGGTCTTTGCAGTGCTCGAGGTAGCCTCGGCTGAGACGCACTGAGTAGTTTCCGTATAGCATTCCGGCGAGTCAGTGTCGCATCTTGGTTGGTTTTATCTTCAAACCAGTGCACGTTGTTTTCCAAACAAGTGGCCCGAAGCCTTTCCTATGGGCACACAATTTAAAAATCACTCCCACCCAACCATCACAGTGTCCAAACCCACCTTTTCAACGCCCAAAAGCGGCCTTCCAACCACCACCCTATCCGCCCCAAATATATCTCCACATTCCGGGATTCCCGCAACAGCCCTCATCCCCGTGAGTCCCTGGATTTTACTCCCGGCCAGCAGCCGCATTAGAACCGTCTCGGCCTGATCGTCTGCATGGTGCGCCAGAATTAACTTCTCCACTTGATTATCCACGCATGCTCTCCCAAGTGTTTGATACCGTGCAATCCTGGCACGGGTTTCGAACCCATTCAAAAGGTCGGTGGGTGATAGGGTCCAGGTCAAGGGTAGGACATGGGCGGTGAAGCCGTAGGCTTCCTTTGCGAGTTTTGCAATGGAGAGTGCTTCGGCAGAGCTCTCAGGGCGGGCTTTGTGGTCCACTATAAATGCGTGGATCACACTTGGGGGCTTGTTATGTAAGGAGAATAGGCGAGAGGTCAAATATGAGAGTGCCATCGAGTCCACACCCCCGCTGAGGGCAATGCCTGAGTATGGAAGTCAGCTATAGAGTAGCGTCGAGCAAATTCAGAATGGCAATCATGATTACCCAGCTGCGAGGGAAGCGTAGTCCCAGGCCATAATCGACGGAGGAATTCTGCGTACTCAGAAATTGAAATAGAATTGAGCCGTACCATTAGACAATAGCTCTCAATGAAGTAAGCTTTATATGCTCCAAACTCGCTTGGCAATAAACAATGTTGCCCCACCAGCACGAGTGAACCAAATGCTTTATCCCTCCATGGATCTGCGTTAGCGGCACCGAGTCATGACGCTATCCTGCGCAGAGCCTCCCCCACTATGTTCCGGCCATGCTCCCACCACGCTTCAATAACTCAATTCTCACCACCACCACCGCAACAACACTTCCACCCACTTCTAACAGCAGAGATGGACTCCCATCCTCCGCCTCAACCCTTCCTTACATCTCCGTATGTCCGCTCTCTAATTGTAAGCCAATCCCCCCCTCCACCCTAGCAATTACTCACAAAAAGCCAGGCCGGTGGCATAGCCGGTACAGCCGTAGACTTATCCCTATACCCCCTCGATACCCTAAAAACCCGCCTCCAATCCTCCGGCGGCTTCTTTGCAAACGGCGGTTGGAGCGGAGTCTACAAAGGCGTCGGCTCAGTAATCGCCGGTTCGGCCCCCGGCGCTGCACTCTTCTTCGTAACTTATGAAGCTACAAAGTCCGCCCTTGCCCGCAGCCGGCAGTCTCACGGGAAAGACACGGTCGGGATGGTAGCAGCGGGAGACCACATGCTTGCAGCTACGCTCGGTGAGATTGCTGCGTGCACTGTGCGTGTCCCTACGGAAGTTGTCAAGCAGCGGGCTCAAGCGTCGCAGTTCTCGAGTTCTTGGATGGCGTTGAGTAATATTTTCACCTCGAATCGAGGGCTAGGAAGGGTTTGGATGGAGTTGTATCGTGGGTGGGGGATTACGATTATGCGGGAGATCCCGTTTACGGTTATTCAGTTTCCCTTGTGGGAGGCTATGAAGAGATGGAGAAGTGTGAGGAAGGGAAGGAATATTAATGCTGTGGAGAGTGCGCTGTTTGGGAGTCTGTCCGGCTGTGTGGCTGCTGTGGCAACAACACCTCTGGACGTGCTGAAGACGAGGTTGATGTTGGCTAAGAAGGTACTTGCTCTGTGATTGTCGGGATTCTTGTGATTTTTTCTAACAATTGTCTACCGGGGATTGTAGAAAGAACCAGTATTATCTATCCTGCGTAATATAGTGAAGGAAGAAGGTACTCGAGGGCTATTCAAAGGAATCGGTCCAAGGGTCATATGGATTTCCGCTGGAGGAGCTATATTCCTTGGAGCGTGGGACTTTGCCAAGGGAGCCCTTGAGAATTTGTGATTTCCTGGTAATTTCTATGCGTGCTTCTTCTTTAGATATTCCCCAGGTGTTACAAAGGCTGTTGGTAGATGTTGCTGTACTGTACATGTGTATCATTACCCTAGGAACATGGGCTACATAAATTTAGGAGTCCATGATTCCACATGTGAATCAAGCTCCCTTATCACACAGATCATAAACTCACGCAAGGCGCATATCACAACATCCCAACACCATAAAGGGAAGAAGATATAATTCCCGCTCGCCCCACCAACGGAGGCCAAGGGTGCAAATCTGATTTACGAAACCTAAGAATAGATAAAAACGCATACCCTCCAACTGAATGGACCAGTATATATCCTTCCACCAAACACCACAAACCCCTTTAGTCCTTTCTCAAAACCTCGGCAACGTTAACAATGTCGCCCCTATCCTTAACGTCAACCACCTTATTCACTTGAGCAGTATTTCTAAACAACTCCTTTGCCCCAGCATACAACATCTTAAGCTCAGGGTTGGTCTCGGGCATATAATATATTAGCACATACGGCGTCGATTCTCGGTCAGGGTCGAGCTTAATTGGGTAAGAGAGGAGGATAAAGCGTGGGGCGAAGTCGGGGAGGTCAGAAGATAACGCTTCTAGGGTGGTGTAAAATTCAGACTCGATGTCTTCGGGTCTGATTTCCAAAGTTTTTTTGTCGATAATGTCTACGGGGTTTAGCATGGTAAATAAAAGGGAGATGGGGAAGGGTACAGATTATGGCCTGAGGTACAGTTTTACGGGAAGTGGTAAGACGGAAGTTCTCGAGGCGCTCAAGGGTGTCAGGAGAGAAGGTATAGAGACGGGATTCGGATGCCTAAGAGATGGATTAGATTTCGAACCACGAGTAAGGAGTATTTTCCAGATTCTTACCATCTTGTTATGTATTCGTTTATTCTGTTGGAGTTACGAGAGCGTTAGGATTCTGTTGCGGTGGTTTTCGTGGCGGATGTGAGTTGCGGTTGAAGCTCAAATGGTTAGTAGTAGTGGTCGGTGGGGGGTAGACTAGATTTTCAAGAGCGGGGTCAAGCGGATTACTGCCTAACAACACGCTCAGATCAGGCCATCCACACCAAAACTCCTCCACACACCTACAGTACTCCGGCGTGGCGAGATTCTCGAGTTGCGAGAGTGGCTGCAGAAATTGGAGCGTGCTTAATCCTAAGATAGCGCTTAACCTGTGACAGAATTAATGACTCCAAGACAAACGGCTGAAGTAAAAAATGGCATAGTACAAGTACCAGGGGATGTGTTTTCGTACGAGGCAAGGATTATTAACTGCAAAATAATCCCTGTCTTGTACGAAAACATATCCTGGTACTTGTACTCGAGTATGTGATGTGGAGAAGAAGAGGTGAAATAGAGGCCTTGGTAACTAACTTGTAATGGCCGCCAAGACGGTAAAGCGACAGCGCCACTCTCACGACTCGCAACGCTGGAACAGACGGTAGATTATCCCATACGGTATGGTATCATAAGTTTACATAATTACGGCAGCCGGTACGACACAACCACAACTCCATACAGCACAAACATACAATCCAAAACACCACCCATAACCATGAGCGCCCAGGGCAAGAACAAAAGTCCTTCAAACGGACAAGGGAACTCTGCTGTAAGCCTATGCTGCATCTCCTTCACTCTATAACAGTAACTAACTCATGAGAACCCCCCAGGCATCTGAGGAAGCACCTGCCGAACTCACAGCTGTTGTCGACGATCTTTTAAATAGCCTCAGTACAAAATTCGCGTCGGTTTCTAGCGAGATTTTCGAGAAGATTGAGGCTATGTCCAAACGACTGGATCAAATGGAGGCTCAACTGCAACAGACGGGGACGACAAGTACACCGAAATAAAATTGCTACAGGGGCCGATTCTGTTTATGGAGGTTATTGGAAGAGGAATTGAGAGGAATAAGATTTCCGGAAGTGCAGAGGAGGAGAAGGAGAGGAGAGGGGGAGAGGGGGGGGCAGGAAAGGCTAGAAAGATACTAGTTCCACTAATACCCGTTGGTACGGCATTCTTTGATTGTGATATCCGTTTTGCAAATTCTACATGTGCGATTAGGAGGCTTTACCTGTGCGAGTTGAAGACCTTTGGCTTGGGTGTTTTTATTTGCTTTCTGGTTTATATTCTTGCAAGAAGTATTGGAGTCAACGGCATACATGGGGATATTGGTTCTCACTAGGAAACCGATTTCTTTGTAAAATTCGTGTAAAGATACAGCAGTTTATAATGCTCTATTCGATAAAATTCTTGATCTATGATGCATCCACCTCACCATTTGAGTGAGAATCTATGAACCCACAACTAACTCAAATCAGAGAATAAATAAATAAAAAGCAGTGACAAATAGCTAAGTCATGAAAGCAGCAAAACCTCTCGATATCATGAACCATGAAAACGCTAAACAGCAAACAAAACTTAAGAAAAATCCAGAATAGAACCCAGGGGAATCTAAAGTGCTCAAAATACAACACTCCAAAAGCATGATACCGTATATGTGCAATCTCTAAAATCTCTAGAACTCTAAGCGAGGTTAGGAAATAGTCATTTTCTCATTGTTGTCTATCGTTGTGCATCCACCGCCAGACTTTCTGGTGCTGCTCAAGTGCTATGAATGTCAGAACTGTTTGGGGCCTTCTGCATAGTCAGCAACCACAAATTCTATAACAAGACATTAGACAAGTTTATATACCCTAGACGGATGAACGAAGGAACCCATCCCCGGAACATCCAAGATACGCCCTCCTTTCTAGTAATATCGGTAAGGAGCTGCACGATACCATGAGAATCGTGAGACGTCATAATTCTGGTCTTGATAACGTCCACGGGTGAACAGACAGTGGTCGCAACAAGCCCACTCATCAAACTAGCACTAAAATGGGTAACCAATCCATCCTCAAAGAATGAGAGCTTCATAAGCTGCGCCTTGAACTGGTCGTAGGTGGCAAGTTGACAAGTGGACATAAGTGCAGCTCGAAGAGTATTGGGCCATATCCCGCGAAACAAGGAATTAACGCCCTCTTCTCGAGTCATACCTGTCTCGAATATCAGCAATGACCAAGATTCTGGTAGATATTCAGGTAATCACTTACGCACAATTCCATCTATGGCATTTCGGTAATTTCTGCGCTGAGTCGGAGGATTCGCACGATCTTGCTGCATGCGAACATTTATGATGTCTGCAGGGTTACCTGCAGCGCCGCCTATCCTAAAGATTGTAAGTCATGAAATAGAGGTCATAGGAGTTTCCTTACCAGCCAGAGACTGCCGCCATGGCAGATAGCTTAAGAAAAGGAAGCTTTTCGTCATTTGGTGAAAAATGTTGCTTCATCTTTGCATAGACACCAAACCTTGCTGTAGAGTACGTAGCTGGAAATCTAGATCGTAAGTAATCGGATTTTACAAGCTTATCTATAGCAAATGCACAAACCTTGCCTCAGAATACTTGCAGATAACTTCGAAAAGATGTTAGTCAAAGTATTCTCCCAGTAGGTTTGTACCAACACCTACCCCACTATAAACAGCAATTGGTCCTACAATCACACAATAGTCCCACTAGTGTTAGCTGGGCCTTGCAAATCAAGCTAAGAATATAAGGAACAACTTCCTCTAACCTTCATGGCGTACAATGTTGAAGAATGTCCCAACCATTGATACTTGTGCTCCGGGAACCCTAGGCATGGTCTGAAGGCGAACCTACACTCCCAGTATTTTATTAGCTGATAAGTGCCATGAGCGTAGAGCTATCAGGAGTACATACTTTGATCAAATCCCTATTCAATATCAGTTATGATTCATTCTCATGCCAAATCCAGAAATGACACTTACAAGGGATGTGTGCAAAAAGCAGCCATACAGCTTGCACTACCCCCGAACCAGAAAGGGTAATTCGGGGGTTTTCTAGTGATTTTTTTGCCCATGATGTCCGAGTTGAAGTTTGTTGGGCTGAAAGCTACAAGTTGTGAATACGTAAACAAGAGTGCGGGAGTAAGCAGAAAACAGAAACTTTGAGTACTTACGGTCACGTGTTCCGTTTCCCCTGCATCCGAACATCAACCTCGAAAAAATTTCCGCATTGTAACCGTGCCAAGGTTCCTGCCGATTATGTAACAGCGAGCAGTTCCGAAATCTCGCAGCATACCATAGGCATGCCAAACAGCTCAACGCAACTTTCCATCTCAACACAAGATTTCCACTTTCCATAATTTTTGAAGCCAAACACCCCTCCTAAGACCACCCCACAACTCCTCATTTATGTCTGAAAATTATGCAGATGTTGAGGAGCAAATCCACAGTGCCTGCAAAAAGTTTTTGAACTCAAAAAGTCAAACATTGTTGGACTCGCATGGGATTTTAATATTCTACCAAGTTGGTGATATACAAATAGCAGAATACAAAAAACAGAGTGATAGATCAATCAACTACTTATTATGGTGAAAGAATCATTATAACTGAAATAAACTACTTAACATTTGAATAGAGTAATACATTACTGATATCCTGATAGCCTAAATGTTCCTGAACTTGCTCTATCATATGTGACATACACCCTACCCCAAAGGTAGTATCAAACCTGTACTCCATCACTACTTCCCAACAAGCTCAAATACTACCTTCAGATCAATCAATATCAATACATATCACTTGTACCTTCCCTAACTATCTCAGAACCTAGTATTATGCATATTTGCCTACTATCTATTGTTATATAGTCAGTGTCAAGGCATATAGTGGACAAATGTGTACTAAGTGTAAGGGTCTGATGAAGAAAGAGGTAAAGTAAAATTAAACACTGGTAAAGAAAAACCAAGTTGGTTAATTAACTTACTTCATAATTATTCAGAAAAGACAGGAATACTTATATCAAAGGAAATCAAATACAAATATCATCTTTCTCATACTATTCACATCCATCTTTGGCACAATATTTTCAAATACAGTAAGGAAAAGTAACTTGAAGAACTTTCTCCAAAATCTACTAAAACAAAAGAAAGATAAAGCAAACTCTCCCATACATACAAACTTTCTGTCAAAACTACAATCTCATTCTTTCATCATTCTCCTGTACCCATACTGTATTAGAAACTTCTATTGTAGTCTTTTGTCTTCCAACATTGACAATACTATCTTGCTGTCCTCTGGAGCTCACCACCAGTTACGATCTACTATAAGATCTCCCCTTTGTTATATCTCATAACAGGTAACGAGCCTATCGTTAGCTTTTTTTCTTAGAGATAATACTCACCTATCTCTTGTTGTATTCTCTTTCCTTCGAGAATTCTCAATACTTGTTATCTTACACTACGTCTTAGATATTGACCATTACCAATACTAATTCCTTATAGTGCTAACTAGTATTGATTCTGTTCCTCTTCATGATTGTTGGCCTTTGTAGTAAAGAGCGTAAAGGTGTTTTATTGATAACTTATAAGATAGGAAATAACTTAGGTGGTTGCGTGAAGAACTAACTGTCAGGTCCTATCAACCTCCTTATATAGTTCTTCCAGCAACCTGCTTACAAATCAAATGAGTCACAACTGTGACTTATGCACTCGCATAACATATAACCTCATGACCATACTTGGTCATGCGCGAAAGTCCCATGACCTTAAAGGGGTCATGTCCAAAACCTCATGACTCGTATAAACGAAGTCATGCTTCTTAATCCTTATGACTCATTGGTGCACCTATGAGTCGATGCTCAACATACCAATCAAATTCAAACATAAACAATTATGACTCACAACTGTGAATCATATGAAACCCTATGACTCGTATGTGAGTCATAGTGTGAAATATAATATCATATGACTCAATCGAGTCATGTGCAAAACTTTTAACAAATGAAATACTTATGACATATAATCGTATGTCATGTGAAACCATTACAAACCATGCTTGGTTTGTAATACCACCATTATCCTCCATCTATACCCCCTACCCTCCTCCTGACATCCTCCTTCCCTCCTCTCACTATCTTCCTACTACTTTCCTATTGCTCTTACACTATTCTCTTGGAGTCCTCCTAGTATCCTCTCAGCACCCTTCTAGCAACCTCACAGTATTCTTTTAGTATTCTCTCAACATTTTCTTATTGTCCTCCTGCTATCATCCTACTGTCCTCTTGTTGTCCTCTCACTATTCTCTTATTGTCCTCTCTGCATCCATCTGGCATCTGCTTACCACCCTCTTGCCACTGCTGCCCATCCTCCTGTCATTCTCTTATCATTCTCCTGTAGTCCTCTTGTTGTCCTCTTATCCTCTTGTCTTTCTCTTACTGTCCTCTTGCCATTCTCTCACTATTTTCTTGCTGTTCTCTTGCCATCATCTTCTTATCCTCCTTTAGTTCTCTTGACTTCGTTCATGTTGTTTTCCCTCACCTGCCACCCCTCCAATATCACCTATTATCCTCTATCTGCCTACACCCTCTCTTGAAGACCACTCCTCTACCCCCCACTATGCCTACCACCTAACTCAAAGATGCTTGCTGTATACCTCTAATATCTTCCAATCCCCTACCTCACTATTCTGGCTTCTCTTTATCACCTACCTCTATACCTCTTGTATAGAATCCTGCTCTAGCACCCTTTAACATGCCATTCAATATAGACTCTTGGAAAGCTGTTTCAAGTACATGTTTTTGAGTTGTACTGCTTGCTTCAGATTCTTGAAAATAGGTTCCCAGACCTGTTTTCTTTCTGCCTGCTGTGACTTTTGCAATTTCATAAGCTGGCACTGTGCTTACTGTATTTTCTTCTTTATTTTATCCTCCTCAAGCTTCTGTATCATGCTCTTACTTGGTTAATGTATAGCACTCTCCCTTTTTAGATTGACTAACTGCTCTGTTTCTGCCTATTTGCTCATACAAGCTGAGTAGCTTCAGTATGTATAAGGTCATCAGAAAGCTGACCAGCAAGATGGGTTTGTGCTAGACTACCATTCAGAAAATGATTTTAGGAGTTACAATAGGCTGGAGATGCAGGATCAGTTTGCTATTCAAAATCTGCATAGCTTTTGAGCATTTGAAGAGTGTGAGGAGTTGACAGATAATTGTCTTACTGGTTGGCAGGTAGTGTTGATGGTATCTGTTCTGCAGTTACACTGCCAGTCTCAATATGAGGTAGATAGCAGAGGGGCTCTAATATATATTCTTAGAGTTTAGACAAAACTTTATCTGGATTGAAGAGAATTAAGTTAGTGTTTTTAAAGGATAAAATGATTATTGAGCATTTGAATGCTTAGCTTCTTATTAATCTAATTGCAGATAGGAATTTGATTTTATTAAAATTGGAGTATCCAGTTCTCATTACTTTCTCAACTGCTTCTACATGGTAGTGTTTCAAGGGTTGAAAAATGATGACATCAAGTAGTTGTAAGAGGTGAGTTATATGAGGGGGAAGGCAAAATAGAATAATCTTCTTTTTGTCACAGTAGTCTATGAATTCTTTTGTGCAATGTGATCCACATCTATATAGGAGAAGCAGCCAATAACTTCCTACTTAGTGTTTAGAAGAAATGTGGTGAAAATGGTGTAATTAATCAAGAGACAGAACATCATTTAAGTATCTTGTCTCAGAAATACTTAAACAAACATTGTGATCAAGGACTGTTTTAGTATATCAATCCTCAAGGTGGATAGTACCAGGCTGGATTAGTATTAGTAGTAGTACACATCTATCACCACTTATAACCTCATAAGAAGTTACTAGCTTATGGTTACCCAAGCTGACCAGGTAGGACTGATAATTAGGATCTAAGATCATGATCCATTGATCTTTTCTGATCCCAATTCTGAAACCTGTCTCATCAAAACCATAGATATTACTAATCTGAATACCTTTTTCATCACAAATACTTTTATACTGATGAAACTATTCAAATAAATCATCTGGAATGTATACCTTTTTCCTATTCAAATCTAGAGTTTTTTGCTTCTTAATAAAAAAACTCAGGAGGTCTCTGGAGAAAGTGGGCTATCCACATGGGACTAACTGTTGCTGATTGCTAGAGAGAATTGGATATAACAGAACTTAACTACCCAGGCTCATGTTCAGGCAGTCCCTGTGATAAGATAGTATTGGCATAACCTATCACCATTAAAACTCTGATAGATATTCCTATACTATCTAGTCTTCTTAAATAAAGACAGACTGCAAGTTCCTCAGACTCAGAGAGAAGCCTATTGGCTGCTGGTTGCTGGGATCTTGATTGTCATCTATTGATTTGAGCATGTAGTCAATAGGGTAGAACATTAAAATTCCATACAAGTCCAGCAATATTTGGCTTTTCAAGTTCAAAAAAACTTTTTGCAGGCACTCTGGATTCACTCCTCAACATCTGCATAATTTTCAGATATAAATGAGGAGTTGTGGGGTGGTCTTGGGAGGGGTGTTTGGCTTCAAAAATTGTGGAAGGTGGAAATCTTGCATTGAGACGGAAAGTTACGTTGAGCTGTTAGGCACGCCTATGGAGTGCTGCGAGATTTTGGAACTGCTCGCTGTTACATAATCGGCAGGAACCTTGGCACGGTTATGACAAAGCGAAGAGGGAAAAAAAAAACCCCTATAATAGGCATTCAGCTTAGGGCTTAGGGCGCCTTATTGTCCAGCTCTCAATCACTCGGGTTTTGATCTATGGTCTTTGGGAGCTCAATTTTTCTGGGCAAGGCATATAGAGCTCTCTGCCTGCAGCGCACACCAATTACTGGGAAAAGAAAGCTACAAGTACCGCAACTGCAATACCGTAGACAGCATCGTGCATCGTAGGAAAATTATGATACTCTAGCTGCCGCATCTTAGCCTTGTTCGTTCACCTACCGTGCCATATTCAAGAAACGTGGAGACCCTGCCGAAGAGCCTCACCTTGCCTCAAAAGGTTCCTAACTTTAAGTTTGTCGCTAGTTCTCATAATCAAGCACACCTCCTGCCAGCAAGTTGACATACGGTAGCGGCATAATACATATCCGCTGCCCCCTCTCGTTAAACACAAACCAAGTCAAGATGGTCTCCCTCCTCTGTAACCCCCTTGCAACAGCGGATCAGCTTGCCTCATCATCAACTCAGGCTGATGGGATTCCAGCCGACTTGGAGGCGTCATTGAGATGGGCCGGAAGCGAGCTCATTCAGAGCGCGGGCATCCTTTTGCGATTGTATGTTATTCTATCCCCTCAGCTACTTACATCGCTTTTATCCAATTACTAACGTGTCATAGGCCGCAAAAGACAGTTGCTACGGCAATAGTCCTATTCCAACGCTTCTACCTTCTATCCAGCATGCGTTCATGCGCGATTATTGACGCCTGCCACGCTGCGATCTTCTTATCTTCAAAGCTCACGGAGCACCCGGCGAAGCCTCGAGACATCATCAACGTGACTACATACCTACTTAGTGCTCCATTGCCTTCGCCAATCTCCCCGGTAGCTGGCGAAGAATCGACACCTCCCGAAAAGTACTACGTTACAGAGCAGGAGTATTACAACAAGCGAACACGCCTACTCAATATCGAGACGGAAATCCTTAGAGCTTGTGGATTTCAAACACATCTTTCGTTACCGTACACCCTTTGCATAAACTACATACAGTCACTCTCGGTGCTCTCGGCGGAAGTTGTGAAGAAATCGTTCGGGTACTTGACAGATGCGTTGCTTTCGCCAAGTCTCTTATACCTAACACATCAACCAAACTCTTTGGCTGTTGCTGCTGTATATCTAGGGGCTCGGGAATGCGAGGTTAAATTGCCGGCTGCATGGTGGGATGTGTTCGACTGTGAACGGGAGGAATTGGGGTTCTTAGTGGTTTGTATGAAGGGTGTGAGTGAGTTTGTTGAGAGTGAGACAAAGCTATGGAAGGGTAGAAAACCTGGTATACCTTGGGAGTTGGAAGATTTAGATATGCACCTGGAAAGGAGAAGGGTACTAGATAATGAACTGGAAATCTAGCTCTACCGGAAATATAGTTCTCTCGGCAACTTTGAGCACATTTGCTACCGTTTGATTTTGTTTTTCATCGGGAGTTCGGGGGTCTTCTATTTTTTTTAAAGGGATTTGTGAAGTACAGCATTAAGTTATTAAATTTGATCATAAATGCTACTATAATAAAATCCAAGTAAGCTTCCTAAACCCACTCGTTGTGCTGCAAGTTAGGGGGTTATGAATAGACCCATTTCTTTCGATTGTTCGCCTTCCGTGCGATGTACAGTGCGGTAACACAGCTCATCGTCACTTGTGCTTTTTACACCAAAAATGTCATTTTTCGTCCCCTTAGAACACAACAACCTGCCTTTTAATTATTGCCAAAGTTTGTAAATTCGAAGTTTTATCTATTACAAGCAACATATAGAAAGTTTAGATAATTTCCTGAAGATTTGGGTTGTGTGTGAATATTTGAAATCAACAATTTTCAGATCAAGTACCTTTTTCTATGGGCACCCATATAAATTTGTGGTGCTTAAATAGAAATTTAGAGCTTTTCTGCAGCTAGTTACCTACAACAAACAAGTCCCAACTTAATTGACAAAATAAAAATCAGATCTTGAATCCTTAGGTTCTTAGCTACTTGGAGATATAATTATGTTGTAATTCATCGGAGGGTTGACATGGAAAGTGTAAATTTACAATGGCTGCTCTTTTACACCGTTTTGGCGTGGTTTTGCTGTGTTGCGACTAGGTACAACAGTCGACTGACGATGACCTATGCCCAAGAACTATACTTGTATGGTACGATAGCTTCTGGCTGCAAGCGAATATATATTAAAAAGCACTTTATGCGGAAGGCGCTTTTGAAGATGTCGTACTGCTCAATGACCTACTTGTACTTTACTCTACTCAATCCACTTGTTGTTGTTCTTTTTAAGATTAGCTCTCTTGTCCTGTCAATGGCTGTCAGTCCTAGAGATCATTACCAAGTCCTCTTATACACAGTAACTCCCTTAGTTGCGATCAAACTCAGTCTCTGTGATCCTGGGATAAATAAGGATTGTACTCAAGCGCTCGAGTAAAGTTAGCCACAGCTGTATTGTACGACTTAATACGGTAATACGACGTTGTATGAAGACCTTATGAACTAATTTCTGTAATGCGATACGTATTAGTATCGGACAAAAAACTCTGGCGTTCCGATACCCAATATATAATACGATCTCACGATAGCTGCCCCTTGTGGATCGAGTAAATAATCAGATGTATTCCGACTCCAGCATCATAATATAAAGATTACTATTTGATACTACACACTGCCCTTTCGATCTTGACACAGTTCAGGTTTTCCGAGTGATATATCATGTTCAACGGAACTTACCACTGCCAGAGCAACAGGTACCGCAAGCAATATATTCCTACCCGCCCCATTGGATGGATTTCTGGGGAAAAAAAGATAGGCCACCCAACTGGCAATTGATTTCACGCACACAAAACAAAAGTCCTCAGCTTTTCATGTGCTTTTTTTTCTTTCCGGTACTCGAGTAGTGGTCCAAAAGAGAAGAAACAGATATCACAAAAATCTAATATCATACGGTACGATACCGGTAGCCCCATCAACGGATAAATCGATATCCCCGCCTTCCGATAAATAAATATCGGATTATCTGTGTTACGGGAACAATGTTCGCTTGTTCTTATAAATCGTCTGGTGGACGTCGGGGAAAGGGGCGAATGGTTCGCCCGAGTTGCATCTGATATGCTGTCCATTAGTCTATGAGTTTGTGGAATTGTTGAGTGGGCGATTGTTTTGGGTTAGGTTAGGCTCGCTTCTAAGTTCTAACCCCCCCAACAACCGCGGTAACTCACTAGACTATATTGATAGGTGGACACAACACAAGGCTTTGAAATTTCCTCTTTCTTTTCCTTTCACTTCAATCGCATTTAAGGGTGTCTCTTCTTTCTTTTTACCTTTCACATCTTAGAATTAATTCTACGGATACCCTATTATTTGCATTATGATCAGTCTACAGATTAAGCCAAGGGGTATGTGTACTGTCGCTTGAATTTACTTTTTATTGATTTACCTTTGCGCACTCACTGACGGAAAACCATAGGTCGTCCCATCAAAAAGCTCCCGTCTACAATTGAGCTTGATCTTGCCACTGCTACTACCGAAACCCTTTATACCCGTTTGTCGGCATACACTGGGCTTTCAAGGGATCGGTTGCGCTTGACGAAGGGAAGTGATGGCAGCGTTGTGACAGTAAAGAGGGAGAGTGGGAAGGATGTTATGGTCGAAGAACTGGGATTACGGGAAGGCAGCACAGTCTTTGTCAAGGATTTAGGTACGAATATATCAATATCAGCTCGATATTTTGTCCCCCCACCTCCCCCCTTTGATCTTTAAGAATAGTCGCTCATATGGCGTTTTTATGTGATTTTTATAGGTCCACAAGTCGCCTGGCGTACCGTATTCGTGATTGAGTATCTGGGGCCTCTCTTCATTCACCCACTACTCCTTTATGTTGTGCGACCTTACATCTATTCGTCATCCCCTCTCAACCCCCTCTCATATATACTATTTGGCCCATCACTCAAGCCCGGTCAAGAGCTTCCTCCACCAACTCAGACGCAAACACTCCTGTGCGCACTAGTCGTTCTTCATTTCCTCAAGCGCGAATATGAAACCCTCTTTATCCATCGTTTTTCAGCGGGTACGATGCCCTTCCGCTATATCTTCAGGAACTCTGCACACTACTGGATCCTTTCTGGGGTGAATCTTGCCTACTCCTTGTACACACCTACTGCCTCTCCCGCAGCATCCTGGTGGCCAGCTGCGTTGAATGCCGACAACAATCCTACCGTGGTTTATAGCATGGTTGTACTTTGGGTATTTGCTCAGATCTCTAGCTTCAAAACCCATCTCACATTGCGTAACCTTCGACCTGCAAACAGTACCAAGAGACAGATTCCCAAGGGATACGGGTTTGACTCTGTTACTTGCCCCAATTATTCTTTTGAGGTTTTGTCGTGGATTTGTGTCTGGGTATTGAGCGGTGGAAATTGGGCTGCTTCGTTGTTTATCCTTGCTGGGACAACTGTGATGTTTCTTTGGGCTCAAAAGAAGGAGAAGAGATACAGGAAAGAGTTTGGCAGTGCTTACAAGAAGAAGAGGAATGTTATGGTTCCGGGAATTTTATAAAGTTAAAAAAAGAGGGTGTTTGGAAGCAAGGATATGTGGAAAACGGTCAGATAGAGAATGCAATACTGAGTTTTCGTTGATGAAATTTGTGTATCGCTTAAGATGATGGCACGCGGATAACTAGTTGAAACAGAGCAAACAAATTTTATTTACTTGTATCTAGAAACAGCTCTTCTGTTATCGCGTATTAATATTGTGATCGTATCCCGTAACTTTGTTAAGCTGTTTTATTTTATTTTCTCGCGCATGGATGGAAACATCTGCATGGAATCACGGGACGCGCCGTCAGGTGATACAAACAAGCTCCTGCACAATATCGCAGTTGGCAGGCGTTTTAGCAGGGTATACCTGTACTTCGAAGTACTGTATAAGCACCAATACCAATATGTAGGAATTTTAAAAGACCAAACGCTGGGGAAGACGTGCAAAAAGTTCATTTGTCTGTTTTAATCTCCGAACCATGTTGCAAGGAATTTCATAGTGTAGCGAGAGAGCTCTTGACGGGAATGTCATCATCCTCGTCCAAGAGAGACATTTACTCAGTCCTCTATTGCAGTTGAGGTTCGTGAAAAATAACAATTGGGGTCACAGCGGAGTTGTGGTGAAGGATCCGGGAAGATCCGATATCAAGAGTGTCGTGCTCAGTCAAAGCAAGGGATGAGGGGGATTTGGTGGCTCATTGCGCATACGGGGTTAATTCCAACAACAGTTGTGTGTGCTTTTGTGCATGCTGAAGGCATCAGGCTAGAACATTTTCTCCTAAGATCAAAAAAGTAAACCGAGTGACTGCGCAGTGTGGATGTGTATTACAGTGGCATAACTGTAAATGACTTACAACATCGAGTGTTGTATCTCGTAAACCCTCAACAGCATTTGAATTGAAGATGTCCAGATGAAAGAAGAAAAATATACTCTTTTACGGAGAAATGTTTGATTAACACTTTAAACAATTGCAAGAGGCGGTACGCAGACCGTTTTGACCCTTTGGATACTATCAAAAGCTCATTTATGGGAAGAAGCCCGATCAGGGAGCTCCCCATAAGGAATATCAACACGCTAAGCGTCGCAAAAGCCTAAGGCATGTAGCATTGGCTGTAGTTGACCGTCCTCTACTAGATACGGTAGAACCTTGTAAGCCTAACCCCTCGCGCTGCCCTCGACCACCGTATTCCTCTCTCATAGGGTGCCGCCGTTCACCTCCTCTCTTTCTCCCTTTCTCACCCACTTCCCTACTTACTTAATCACTCTCATTATTGCTTACCCTCTTTCTCCTCCTTCAACACCATCACTTTGTCTTCTCCCACTCCCACCTCCCACTCCCTCCCTTTCTCTTCCCCTCTCTCCTTTACTCTCTAGCATCTCTCATTTTTTGCATCATCCTCTTCATTCTCTCGTACCAAGTGCTTTTGTTTAACCACTAAAAGGTATGTTATTAACTTTCTTAGTTGCTTGTTGCGAATGCCCCAATTTCAAACGGGCCAATACAATGTCCATCCGAGATGAACAAGCTTGCATCATCTATTACTTTCCGCTGCTATGCTCCCTTCCCCATTCAAAAGAATCCCCCATCAGGAGAGGAGCTTGTGCGTCCTCTTCACTCTGCCCTATCTTCTATCAATACCCATACACCCCTCCTTCCATCCTGGTTCAGCTTCTCCCAATCGGGTTTTGATTCGTCCCTTCAATCACTCCCATTATTCACCTTGTCTGCTTCACCCCTACATCCAGTCCAGTCCTGATCGCCACGCATTGCCCAATCTTAATTCTACATTCTCTTTTCTTTCAATTGCCCGCTCAGTCTAACCTTTTACTTCTATCTAGCCTTCTCTCCTTAACCCGCCAGCCGATCCTGCCTGCTTCCAATCCGACAGACAACTGTGCAAAGATTGGCAATTGAAATACCCACAGCCTGTCTCCGACTCCGCAACGGAAGAGACACAACCTCTCTACTAACAGTCTCTTGCTTACGCTTCATACCCTTCGCTGTGATCCTTCCTTCCTCTCCCTCCTTTGCATCAACTCCCTTCGCCTCTCCCTAAACTCCTTTCATCATCCTCATCTCAACCCACAGCGCTCCTACGCAAAAATAAGGCATCGCCAAGTAGTTATCCTCTAGCTTGTGCGTTGATCCCACCAAAAGCCGGCAAACTTAGCTAGCAGACCATCCTACCAGCGAGTTTATAACCCCTATCGTTAGAGAAAGTCTCTCCTTGATCGTTATCTCTTGATATTTTTTTTATCACCAGACATCGATCTATTTGTATGAGGATACGATACGCACGAAATTGGAAGAAGGATCTAACACCGTTCACGAAGTTTATTTGAATAACTTTTTTGGATAACGACTGATCCATACACTACTCCCTAATTCTGAACGTTTTTTTTTACGAGTTCCACTGCTTTCAGATAAAAAAACGAAAAAAAATATTAAAAGCCAAAAAAAAAACAATCTTATTTATACAAATTTGGTATGACAAAAAGATGTTCCTTATTACTACTCCAGGCTAGCCTGTTGGGAAGCTTCTCTAATTGAAATGTTACTTTTTTTTTTAGCTTGTTCTTCAAGTACGGTAGCCGCGTTCCTAAATTATTGTTTCGTCATATCTTGCTGGTGTCGTCATATACGCAGCACTGCTAATAAGTGCTAAGCTCGCCTTCGGACCAATTTTTCTTTTCGTTGGTAAGTCAACGTCCTTCTGCTAACCATTACGGACTCATGGATTCCTAACTCTTCCATCTTTACACACTCTCTCTAGAAGAAGCCTTGAGGTCTTTTTTTTTTTCTCTTTCTCTTCCCTCTTTAAAAATGGAACAACAACAACAGCAACAACAGCAAAATGCTACTGGAGCCGGAGGCCGAAGGCTTCACATCGCACATAGGAGGTCACCCTCGGAACTTACTCCGCTAATGAGTATGTGTTTTTTCCCTTGCGCATGATCTTTTGAGTTAAGGGAAAATAATTCATGGTCACTGTTCAATTGTGTTACCAATTGATCGCTTCAGAATATATAACGTGGGACTGAAGCTAACAGAAGCTTAGTGGAACAATTGGCTCTTCAGCAACAAATTGAAATGCTGCAAGCACAACAGCAGCAAATGCTTTCCGCTCATCAGCAATATGCAAACATGGGCCTCCTTCCTCCAGGGCAGAATCACTTGGCTCCAACATTCGCTCCAATGCAGCAACAAATGTCGAATATTTCGCCTCAACATCCTCAGGGTGGATTCCAATTCCCCCAGCAACACCAGCAAAATGCTGCTCCTCCCGGAGCTCCTACTCAACCATCGTCTCATCGAAGGAATCAGTCTGCCATGCCCGGAATGGGTGGCGCTACTGGGCCCCCTCCTGCACCTTCTTCTGGTTCATCTGGTACTTTTGGCGAGTTTTCTTTGGGTCATTCTAATTCAACTGGTGGAAACAATAATGCTTCTCAACGTCGGCCCTCGGGTAATACTGGAGGCCAGGGAGGAGATGCTGGCAGAGGACATCAGCGTAGACATTCTCTCGCTCTTCCAGAAGCAAAAAAGGCAGCCGAACTTGCACAGGCTCGCAGAGGTCAAACCGGGTTCCAATTTCCCGCCACTGGAGGGGCGTCTGGTAGTCCTTCCGGTTCTACAGCCAACGGATCGAGCCCAACAACTGGTGGTACAGGCTCTCCCGCAACCGCCGGAACTCCACTGGCTACCGGTGATACTCCCGCTACTACAGCTGCTACTACCCAAGCACAGACAGCTACTACAAATCAGTCAGCAACATTGGCTCCCCCTAGACCTAGAATAGGCGGCCATGGAAGAAGTCAGAGCATGGCTGTCGGGAATGGCAGAAGCCCGGTGGCTGGTGGGCGTATTGGGGGGTTCCAGTTCCCTCCTCCCATGGCTACGAGTGATACAGGCACCGGCTCGACTACCGGAAACCAAGGTCAAGGTAATCAACAGCAAGGTGGAAATGTGGAGCGTCGTGGTAGTAACTCTGGCTTTCAAGGACACAACAGGACCGGATCCCGAAATTATGACGGCAATTGGCGTAACCAGAACCAGAGCCAGTCCCACGGGCATCAACAAAACCAGTCTGTTGATCTTCAGAATCTTACCCAAAACCAAGGAATGGGGCCGCTAAACTCTGGATTTCAGCCGGGGCATCGCCCCCGAGCCTCTATTGGCACATTCCAGTTTCCTACTCAACCGGGCCTTATGCTCCCTGGTCACGGAGGTCAGAGTATCTTTATTAATCCTGCTACCGGCCAACCCCAAATTCTGAATACTGGTCTCCTACAGCAACAACAACAATTGACTCAGCTACAATTACAACAGGCGGCTATCAATGCTCAGTCATTGAACTTGGGCAACCTCGGCCAAGCCACCGGCCAGAATATGCCTAACCAGCAACAACAGAGAAAGACTTTATTCACCCCATATCTCCCGCAAGCTAGCTTGCCCGCCTTGTTGAGTAATGGGCAGTTGGTATCTGGTATTTTGAGAGTCAACAAGAAGAACCGAAGCGATGCCTATGTTTCTACTCAAGATGGTCTCTTGGATGCCGATATCTTTATTTGTGGAAGTAAGGATCGTAATCGTGCCTTGGAAGGTGATCTGGTTGCCGTTGAACTACTTGATGTTGATGAGGTTTGGGGCCAGAAGCGTGAAAAAGAGGAAAAGAAGAAGCGCAAGGATATTAGTGAGACTAGGGGACCATCCGGTTCCTCTAACAACAATGCCGCCGGCGATGGAAATTCTACTAACGAGGGTGCCCAAGAAGGAACAGGAATTAAAAGGAGAGGATCTCTTCGCCAGAGACCCACTCAGAAAAAGAATGACGACGTTGAGGTTGAGGGTCAGAGCTTGCTTTTGGTTGAGGAGGAGGAGGTCAATGATGAGCAGAAGCCCCTCTTTGCTGGTCACATCGTTGCCGTTATTGAGCGGGTTGCTGGGCAAATGTTTTCTGGGTATGTTTTTCGATATTACTGTAGTTCGATTCACAGCTGACATCTCTTTTTTAGGACTCTCGGATTGTTGCGTCCAAGCAGTCAGGCAACTAAGGAAAAACAGGAGGCAGAACGGCAAGCTCGTGAGGGCCATTCCGGACGTCCGAACCAACCCGAGCGAGCACAAGACAAACCAAAGATCGTGTGGTTCAAACCGACTGATAAGAGGGTCCCATTGATTGCTATCCCAACTGAGCAAGCCCCCCGCGACTTTGTCGAGAATCACCAGTCATATGCCAATCGTATCTTCGTCGCCTGTATCAAGCGTTGGCCTATCACATCTCTTCATCCTTTCGGTACTCTCTTTGAGCAGCTTGGAGAGATGGGGGACATCAAGGTCGAAACCGATGCGCTTCTCCGTGATAACAACTTTGGACCTGATGACTTCTCTGAAGCTGTCATTCGCAATGTCATTGACAATTGGTCAGCCGAGACTGAAAAGGAAGAAGTTATCGCCGCTCGCAAGGACTTCCGTGATGTGAAAACATTCAGCATTAATGCTAAGAGCACTGGTGACATCAGTCAATCGTTCCACGTCAAGAAAGCTAGTGATACTACTTGGGAAGTTGGTGTCCATATTGCTGATGTTGCCTATTTCGTCAAACCAAACTCCCTGGTTGATCGGGAGGCTAGAAAGCGGGGTACTGGTGTTGAGTTGGTCAATCGTTTGGTTCCTATGTTACCTCAAAAGCTCGCAGAGGACCTTTTATCTTTGAAGGAAGGGCAAGATAGGTTCACCGCCAGTGTCGTATTTACCGTTAATGCGGACACGAATGAGATTGTCGAAGAGGAGACTTGGGTTGGTAAGGGTATAATTAAGAACAGCGCTAGCTTTCTGTACTCAGATGTGGATACTATTATATCCGGAGCTGAGAGCGAAAGGGTCTCCGAAGAGTTTAAGGTTGCTATTGATGTGCTCCATGTATGATTTATCCTACCCCTTCGCTTGATTACTTCCGCCGCTAACACTAGACAGAAAATGACCCGCAACTCCCGTAAACAGAGATGTTCAGCCGAAACTATTGATATTCCCGCTCTTCGTTTGGTTTATCAACTGGATGACGAGAATATTCCGGTTGAGGATAACATCTTCGAAACTCGCCCGGCTTATGAGATTGTCGAAGAGCTGTTTATCAGAACAAATAGCTTTGTCGCACAAAAGATTGCCGCTTGTCTCCCAGACAAGGCCTTGCTTCGCCGCCATTCCCCCCCTAACCAGCGCCGTATCGAGAATTTTGCTGAACGTATGAATCGATACGACCAAAATATCGACGTCTCTAGCAGTGCGGCATTGCAAACTAGTCTTTTCCGTTTGAAGGATTCTGTTGTTAGACAGGTATGGTCATCCGAGCTTAGCATGAGGAGAAAAAGCGCTTACCTTCGTTTAGGGCATGGAAACAGTCCTCATCAAGGGAATGCAACGAGCCAAGTACTTCGTGGCTGGCAAGCTCCCAGCTGAGATTCATGGGCATTATCTTTACAATGTTCCTGTTTATACTCACTTTACTAGCCCTATTCGTCGCTATGCAGATATCATCGTGCACAGGCAATTGGAAGCGGCTCTATCCAATGGTGCAATTGACTTTACTGAGGACACAGAATCTCTTGCCAAGACTGCCGAACAGTGCAATGTAAAGAAAGATTCAGCAAAGAACGCGATTGAACAGAGTATCCACATCGAGCTCTGCCGTGCTGTCGATAAGAGGCGCCAGGCTCAGGATGGAGAGCTGATTTGCGAGGCTATTGTAATAAACGTTTACGAATCAGCTTTCGATGTCTTGATTCCCGAATATGGGTTCGAAAAGCGTGTGCATTGCGATCAGCTTCCATTGAAGAAGGCAGAATTTGATAAAACCAACCGTGTGTTGGAATTGTATTGGGAGAAGGGCGTTCAATCCAACGTGTACATTCCGGAAGATGAGCGTCCCAAGGGTGGGGCCGCCCTTCGCGCTGCTAATGCTGCTGCCGCCGCCGGTCAAGCTGCGGCTGCAGCAAAGGCTGCCCAAGAGCAAGAGGAGATGCAGCGCAAAATGATGGAAGTTTCTTCGGGGAACCCCGATGCTGAGCAGGACTTGTTTGATGAGGACGAAGATGATGCGAGCACCGCTGCCGAGGGCGTCGCTACTGAGAGACCAGCTACTCTGACCCCTGTTGCCGCTAATACCCGGCCAACTCAGAGCATGCCTGGGTCACCTACTAAGAACTCCCCCACATCTTCGCAAACCCCTCACCGCACTCGGTCTGATCCCAAAATATCCGTGGCCGTTCACGATAATGAAAGGGCAGATGGTCAAGAGGTTTCAAACAAAGACAAGTACCTGCTAATGTTCACCCTTCGTGAGGAGAAGGGAGATTACATCCAAGAAGTTCGTGAATTGACTCGAGTACCGGTGTTCTTGAAGACGGAATTGAGCAAGAGTCCTCCGTATGTAGCCCCCTGTTATTTTCAAATGGTGCCTGATTTACTCACATTACATGCAGTTGCCTGACTATCCGATCGTTGAACCCGTATGCACTATAAAAATCTTGATAATCCTAGTTAATAGTTAGTGATACTGTGGGGAAGGGAATGGAAGGGCCGTATGGCGTATTTGTCGCAGGTGTCATCACAAAGTTTGTGATAAATACGTTAGCTAATGTTGGCTCGATTTGCCTGGGGGGATGGATAATATTGCTTTTCTTGTGAGGGTAGTCGGGGAAGTAATGGGCCGGACATGGTATTTTACTTTAGCTGTTGGGATGTCGACCACAATGGACAATAACTTTGTTATCGCCATTGTTTCACTTTTTTGCTTTTTATTTTCGTTTTCATTAGTTTTTGTTAGTTAAGGTATGTGGATCAGAGTATGATATGATGAACGACGAACGAGGGTGAAAGCAAAAAGCGGCTGAACTTACGTTGTTTAATTTACGAATTTCTTTTTATCTTCCTTTTTTATCTTGGTCTCATTATTGCCTTTTCTGGGGCAAAATTTAGGGTGAGCCCTCGCCGTCAAGAGGAGTGAGCCTTGGGAGGGTGATTTGTTGGAATGATGGCGTACTGGCTTCGGGGTGTGGTATGGGATGGGATGGGACGAATGATATGATATGACATGAAGTGGAATGTAGTGAAAAACACGAAGGTTGAAGAGTAAAGCTGGGCATCGTATGATACATGAGGGGATGGGACGGTATCATAGTACTGTACAGGTAGTGGTAGATGGAAACTTCGATCATCATCATAACTTTATTTTATATTGTACTGTAAGAGAAGAAGTCACAAGTATGTCTAAATCATCAGATAACACTGCGGGATGTAATTTTATCACCTTACACGAGAGGCCTTCCACAGTAGTCTAACTTATCTGGCTGGCTACTGTGCCTAGACGGTTAAGAAAAGGAAATAAAAGAAGAGAAAAAAAAAAGGAAAGTTCCACTGCTGATACTGTCTCTTGTTGAGAGGATACAGTACTAAGTTATATTCGAGATAGGACTCACTCCACTTGCCTTCCTTCCCTTCTTCCTTTCTTTTGCCTTGCTCTTGTGAAGTACTGTATGATATATTGCACATTCTAATCTAAATCCTGGAGAAAGCATAGATCATTTACGTGTCTCGCTTTTGGGGATAGGTAAGTTATACAAGTAATTTGTTACCGTGCTGTCGAGGGAGGCGTTGCTTTTCATATATATACCGCCGTTTACCAGAGTTGATATACAGTACAGTCCAGTATTGACAGACAAATAAACAATCGTCCACATCATAAGTGTTTGTCAATGTAACTGGGGTATTGTACTCGTAGCAGGCAAGAAGTGTTCGAAGTAGCGGGGGGTGAAACACCGTTGGTGCAGGGGTTTTTTTGGTGGTCTGTGTGTTTAGTAATAAAATGTATTTCGCCAATTGCAGCTGAGTTAGGTCAATAGAATCAACACTTTCCTGCATATCGTGATCGGAAAAAAAAAAAAAGTTGAGAATTGGTAAATCTGAATGTTTATACAAGTTACTGGCATGATGAACCAGAACATTTGAGTTCGAATTTAGTATGGGCGCTCAGATACGCACAGACAATTTGCCATACAAATTTTTAATCCCTGTGTTCAGGTTCTTCATACCGGTAACTTGTACAAATAAAGCTAACTATTTCAATAGACTAACTTATGCCCCAAGTTAAGACCCAAGAGACCGATTACAAGACTCGCTGCTACATCCAGGCACTGTGATTGAGGCGGCTATTGCTGCCAATGGGGGGACATACAGCATGGTAGATAGCTTTTAATATTTAATGTTTAATTCTTAATGTTTATACTTGGCTATTCGTTCCTTATATACTTTCCTTTATGAAATCTACAATTATCGCCATGTTCGCGAGATTCTTCAACACTTTCTAGCTCTAAATCATATTCTAAAGCAACAAATTACTACCCATGTCCCCCTGTGTTACACTCTATCTTACCCCCCCGGCACCAACTGCGTTTCACTCCCCCGCTACTATCGAATACTTCTTGCCTGTTATGAGTAATTTCAACAATGTCTTTGGGAGAGGAAAAAGCCATGCAAAAATCTGTTTGGCACTTGCATAGCATTTCTGAGCAGAGAGGGGGGATCTTCAGGTCAGGCCAGTCCGTCCAGTCCGGCCATTTTGCATTACCAGACTACCTAGTCCACATCCTCTTTTCTGGACGGTCTGGCCTATGTAGTACACATGGCCTCCAGTCCCCCTAGTCCGGTTTGGCCCGTTGCGAACACTGACTCCAAGTAATAAGGGGGGGGATCTGTGCTTTCGCTAAATAGGCTGTTGGGGTTGAGACTGTAGTGTATGGGTTGGGCCAGGGGTGTACTGTACAGTACTGTACGGGGTTCTGCTGCGTGGTTGGGATGGGTGGGTTTGGTAATGTCTGTGCCGCCCGGGATTTTCAGGAGGCACAGGCAGAGTACAGTACAGTGCAGTGATTGTGCACTTTTTTGCATTGTTCTGTTCTGCTTTGTTTTGTTTTGTTTGGTCTTGAGGGTTGGATTTGTGGGTTGTGGGTATGAGGGGAAGGCTGGCGGTAATGGCATGCCAGTGGAATTTTCTGAGTGCGGTAATGCTTTACGATACTGGTATTTTGTCGTGTGAGTTGGGCGAGGGTGGGGGTTTTGTTTTTCTTGGTGCACAGTGGGGATCTCTACAATAAGCTTACTTTCTGGCTTGAATGGGGGTGCCCGCGGACAAGATGGCGCACGAGGAAACGAAGATTGGGTGCTAGGAAGTATGCAAGATTGATTGCGCCTAGAGAGAGCTTGTAGTAACGTTCTCCATCATGTGTGTGTTTTTCTTTTTTACCGGATGATAATATACCGTAGTTGGTTTTGTTGGTCCTACATTTAGGCTGGGCCCTTTTTTCGTCTTTCTGCCCTACCGTACTCGTACTACAAACTGTACTGTCTCCTTCTCCTCCTTCTCCAACATTCAATCTCGTGGATGTCTGATACCCGGTATGGGTATGTTCTTCCTCGTGATCCTTTCGAACATTAAAGTTCTTAAAGATAGACATCTTGACGGGAGATTTCTGGGGGATTTTGGATCGGATATATTAGGTTTTTTCTTCTTTTTACAGGAAAGATCGACTTGGTTCTTGGATACGGTATAAGTATGGGGTGGTATGGTTGTTACAGTTCGCTAATGGGATTTGGGCATTAAACATAATACAAGTAGACTCTAAAAGGGGAGGGATTTTAGTGGATTATTCTTTTTCTTTTTTTGCCCGAATTCCTGGTTTTCTGTAATATTTGATCCCTGATATGCTATTCTGCTTGTCGCACGGATTTGATGATGTTCTGTGGTGTCATTCGTATGGTGGGTCTACACTAAGGATACTTGTGTCGTCATGGACTGGGGGTTATGTGGTTTCACAAGCTATGCCCGATACACTAGATTTAGAGTTGGGTTGACAGGAGAGCTTGTATGATGATTGGATTATTTTGTCTAGGAGGTGGTGAGGATAATTAAGAAAACGAATATTTTCCGATGCTTGAACCACGATTTGTGAGTGCTTGGCCATGATACCCTGGCTGCGCTTAGCTTACTCAACCAGAAAGTTTAGACATTCGTGGAGTTTGGTTTCAGAAAGGTTGTCTACCCCGTTCAGTTCGCCTTTCTCTCAATTTGTATGTAAATTCATTCTATACCCTTTTGACTGTTCATTGTTGCTGAGGTCCAGGCTTGGAAGAGTATCGGTAGGGGCCAAGTAAGGTTACCTTACAACCAACTGTCTGGGCCGAGCCCCTTCCTCAAACACAACTCCGACACCATAGTCAGCCGCGTTGGGGCTCCTCGCTCCGCTTAAGGGAAGTATTGACCTCGTACAGAGATATTCTCTGCTACAACGTTTCGCATCTCATTCCTATTGATCTCTTTGAGTTTGCTCGCCAAAGAAACTTTGTTAGAATTCATCTTTGCCCAATTGAATAGAACTTCATCCCCTTCTTCACACAAATCCCTTCCAACGATTCCATCTCCCCTTCCCGAATCCCCCTTATTGATCCTCATATGGATGGGGGATGAGGATGCTCTTCCTCTTTCACCCGCCTTCTCCTCTAATCATCTCCATTATGGATGAGTTTAACCCCTTCTTGCTTAACCACCCTTCCTAGTATACCCCTCAGTATACTCCAGTATGATACCCATGCATGCAAACAGAATATGGCACTTATGTTGTTGTTGCTTATTCCTTCGTTACTTGCTACTCCTACCTTTTGGACCCTTCATCGTGTTTCGAGCACCAAGTATCCATTCATCCATCTATCACACCCCTCTTCTCCAACCAACCACCCCCCTGATTCTCCCCCACGCCCCTTTCGACTCCACCGCCTTGTGTATTACTTCGATCCTACTATGGACTCGAGCCATGTGCCAAAAAAACTCTTCAGACAGGTATATATCGTTTGGGTTCCCACCCTCCCACTTGTCTCTCTGCTCTGCACCTTCTTTCAACTTTCTGCAGGTCCGCCATCGCCACCTTTTCTCTCTTTTTTTTCCCTCCTTTCCTGTTATCTTCATTCTTGCTCGAACAGGATCCCAGGCGGAACCTTTTCTTGACCGTATTCGGAGCTTTCGTAATTGTTTGATATCTGCGGGCACACTCCGGATCTTTTTTTATTATAATATTTAATCAGTTTTTCTATAAACTTTTTACCTTTTTCTCTTCTTCTATCCATTACTACTTCTTCCAGAGCTCCGCGAGCCCTTTTGACACAAGAGAAACTCGGGATAGTCATTCTTTGAAGGCCCCAGCAGCAGCCTCTTTCCATATCTTTAAAGGAAGAATACTCATTTCAAAAATAAAACTACTACGAACATGACGCTCATCAGAAAATTCCTCACCTGTGCTTCTGTCGGATTGGTTGCCTTTGGCTGTGTCACCAGTGCTCACCCGGTATCAATACCTTTTCACAAAAGGGATGCTCACCCATGTCCTTTGGGAAGCGAGGAGCTTCATCACCAACACAGCAGACGTCAAGCCGGCGCACCGGCACTAACTGATCTCGACATTTTGCAATTGTAAGTTTTTATTATTACTCAATTGGGGCGGAGTGAGGCATGGAGTACGGGAAGCTAATTGGACGAACGCTAGTGCCCTGACCCTCGAGCATTTGGAAGCAGCATTTTACAAGGAGGGATTCGCAAAGTTTGCTCCATCAGAGTTCATGGCGTTGGGTTTGTCCCAGGAACAGATCGATGGACTGGTGCAGATTGGAAAGACAGAGGCTACACACGTCACCACACTTATGGGGGCAATTGCGGGTGCTGGAGCTACTCCCGTGTCACCGTGTACCTATGATTTCAAATTCACCAACGCCAAGTCAATGGTTGCGACAGCGAAGGTGCTTGAGGCAGTAGGCGTGAGCGCGTAAGTTACCTTTATGCCATAAAGTTACACAATTGCCTTATCCTAACTGTTTGATCAGATATCTTGGAGCAGCACCACTTGTCACGGACAGGAAGATATTATCAGCAGCAGCATCAATTGTTACCATCGAATCCCGACATCAGACCTTCATCCGCACTGCTCTGCGCGAGAGTCCCGTTCCCCAGGCATTCGATGCCGCAGTTGGCGCCCGCCAGATCTTCACACTGGCCGCCTCATTCATCACTTCTTGTCCCGCCGGCTCCGCATTACCCCTCCAGGCATTCCCGTCCTTGAACATTGTCAACGCCGCTAGCGTCAAGTCGGGATCTGTACTGACCCTTGCCGATGCTACCGCGTTCCCCGACGAGACAACCTTCTGCTCGTTCACCGCTGGGGAAGCCGGGACGGTATTCTCACCGTTCTCAAAAGGAGGTTGTACTGTTCCTCAGGGATTGGGTGGGGAGGTCTACGTAACGATTACATCGAGCAATACGGCATTGACAGACGACAAGATCCTAGCTGGGTACTTTCTCTTCCTTACTCTAAAGAATAAAAAAACTAACAAACGATTATAGTCCTGCCGTCATCTCCATATGATATGTTTTATAGATGTCGCTATTCTCATTTTTTTTCGTTAGTTCTGATACCTCCCATTCCCCCCATATCCCCCCGAACTATAAATTTTCTTAAGTAATCCTCCTGTACGGCATATAATATCAAGACAAACTGTAATATTGGAAAAGAAAGAAAATATCATGATACCATTTTTTTCTCCTTCTCCTTCGTTATCCCTTCCCTACTCTTCCTCGACTATCATAAATCATCACCGCCGTCAATTTCCTTCATATTTCTAATCATTTTTTTTCTTTCACTTTTTCTCTTTCTCTATCTTCACCTTCATTTCTCTCTTTTAACCCTTCCAATAAACAACCCACCGAGCGAGTGAGCAAACTCGTTATGTAAAGTACAGTATATCATACTCTAACTTACCACACTTCCTCCATTCTCAAAACCACGATGTGCTAGAAAAATGCGTAGAAACCCTTACCTTGCCTTGCCTCCACGTAAACCCCTCCAACTTGTAACAAAAACACCAGAAACCCCGGTACTAATCCATATCTACCAGGATCCAAGCATGCAAGTAAATAATCTTCAAGCCAAACAGTAAAAGTCTCGTGCGGTATTGTACAACTGGAAAGAAGTGTCAGAACATTGAGGCGAAAACAGGGGCGAGTGACCAGGGGAAAGACAAGGGGGAAACAGGTATTGCACGGACATGTTAGCTTCGGATCCCGTTGTGCCAGGTAAGCCCCTGTGTTCTGACACTTCTTGCCAGTTACCTGTATCATACGTTTCGTCTCATGTCAAGGTAAGGTAAGGTTATTATTTCTGGCACCTGCTGGGTCGGGCAGCAGGACTGGGTACGCTAGGTAGGGAGGATGGTATGGTTTTGGAAGTCAAATTTTGTTACGGTGGGGTGTTTTGTCTGGTGCTAGGGGAGGGGGGGCTTGGCGCATGGGGGGTCACTCGGTTGGATGGTGGCAGTAGGCTGTAAAAATTCACCTGCCACGAAAGGTATCTCAACCATTCGATTGTGATGCAGCAGAACACATCAAGAATTTAAGTCCGGAAAACTGACACAATGCCCGTGAAATTCGATAGTAGGGGTACTCACTGCCCAGCATGATACAATGCCTGTCAGTTAAAAATTGATGGGGTGTAACTAGACCTGAAGAGTTTAAGGTTCAATAGGGGAAGTACCCATAATTGTAGAAGAAAATTTTTTCCTCTCTCCCATAGTAGTACTTAGTATGCCTAGCATGAGATAACATTTCACTTATAAGTAATGGATTGAAGAAACCTTCAGAGAGAAGTGTACCACCTCTCCTGAGCTGAATTGTATGCAAAATGAATCTTCAACTTGGAGATGAATTCCTTTCCCTCAAGGATTTCAAGTCTGCAGTTGCAGATTGGTCAGTTGTGGCCAAGTTTCCATACCTGATTCACAAATCGGATCCGTTGTGCATGAGCATCAGATGTTAGCTCTCAACCTGCCCCTTCCGAATCTACACAGTCATCCAGCCTGCTACTTAGAATGCTGTTATTACATCAATTTCCTCAGAGCATACCTGTGTTAGTTCAGCCCAGTTCAAGCGTACTGCTGCAAGCAGGTTAGATTGGTTGATTAAGAAACTTCTAGAGATCATAGTTATTGATAATGATACAAAACCTCGAGCCATCATACAAGCAGTACAACATCACAACCAGGAACTTATCACCTATGATATAGCAGCCCAAACAAAGCATACAATAATTCGCAGTGGTTTATCCTCACAAAAGGATCAGTTTACTCATCTTCCTCAGTATTTAAGGCTTTTAGAACAGTGAAATCCTAATCTCTATGTACATCTTGCCCTCAATCCAGAAACAAATTCCTTTAAGAGATTTTTTGTTTGCCCTCAGACCTCACGCCAGACCTTTCTTCACTGTCAACCATTTATTGCTCTTGATGGAACCTTTACCAAAACCCAGTTTATTCAGGTACTTCTCCTTACTGTTGGAATTGATGCTGAAAATCATGCAATTCTGCTTGCTTAGGCAATGGTGGAGAGTGAGACAGAAGAAGCTTGGCACTATTTTCTAATTCACCTTCGCCAATCAATCCCAAAGGTCAATCAACCTGGAGTCACAGTTATAAGTGATCGAGATAAAGGCCTTGAGTCTGTAGATGATGAGTTACAGTTTACCTACCGAGGGTACTGTACACAGCATATTAAGGACAACATTCAGAAAAAGTTTGGCTTAAAAGCCCAAGACCTATTTGCTAAGCTTGCAAATACTTGTACAAAGGAATCTTATTAATCCATCCTAGCTGAAATTACCAAATTGAGTACACCTCTTACTGATTATATCAGTAAAATTGACTGAGTCAAGTGGACAGCACCATGCTTTCCTGGTCATGCTTATGGCCACCATACCTCAAATATTGCGGAATTGATAAATTCAACACCACAGCAGGAGTGGTGATTACCATGCCTTGAGTTGCTTATTGCTATCTGGCATAAGCATATGCAACTACACTATTGGCGAAAGCAGGAGAGACAGAATAAGTATCTTGCAGGAGAGAGGTTTACTAAGTATGTGCAAGGCTTCTTAAAAGGTAAGCTTTTATGATATATATACTGCATCACCCTGTATCTGCTGAAGATGGGTAATACTAATCATAATTGGCTTCTTAGAAGCAATTGCTTTTGGGCAGCAACCATGTGTTCAATTATCTGACCATAATATCACTCATGTTACAAGCCTAAATGGTAAGTTCTATGAAGTTCATCTTACTCATGCTTGATGTTCATGGGGCTGGTACCAAGAAAATGGAGTTCCCTGTGGCCATGCCCTTGCTTGCATCTACTATTTTGAAAAGGATCCCTCCAACTACATGCCTAAAAACCTTAGCATTGATACCTTCCAGGCAACCTATGAGAACAACATTCAGCAGATTGATATTACACTACTCCTAATACCTTTTGATGCAAATCTTGAGAATTTAGAGCTCAATTATACCTCTTCTGCCAGTGGTGAGAGAGCTAGTAGGGGACTATTAACAGTAACACTGGATCTTTTAGCTGAAGATTTATGGGAATCAGAATCTCAGGGCATTCCTGAAACTGCTGAGTTTCAAGAATGGAACCAAATAGTTCCAAGTGAACACCCTTACACTTACAGTACCAAAGCTTTTTTAAGTTAGCTGCGATTTGTTCCAATTCACAAACCACTCTTACCAGCACTCCTACTAGCTAACTTAGTGTCTTTTGGCCCCGGTCTGTAACTTATGGCTCACAGCCATCATCCTCCAATACTAGCCTACTTGATCCCAGACCCTGGGAGCAACAAGAAGCTGGAAGTCAGTTGGATTTAGGTCACTGGCAGCAGTTCTAGGTAGGCCTTGTCTTCCAACAGTCTTAGGAAATCCAAAAGGAAGGCCCAGAACTGTATGTCATAGACCAGGGGATCAAAGAAAGCGAATCTAGCTGCAGCAATGTAGTGGGCAATTATCAGAAATTCCAGATTCTGGTACTCAACATTGCTCGACATGTCACCAATCTGGACATAATTCATGATCTTGTCATTGGCCTCCTCGATCCTAAAATCTTACAATTACACACTTCCAGGCTACCCAAACACTCCCCTTACCCAACATAATTTTCACCATTTAAATATTTTGTATTTCTTCATAGTTTTCTTTTAAAAATTCAGAGTCAATTTATTTTATTTTATTTGCTATACACAGGATAAAATGACATGCTTCTCTCCTTGAACCTTAAACTCTTCAGGTCTAGTACCACCCCATCAATTTTAACTGATGGGCATTGTATCATGATGGGCATTTAGTACCCCTACTATTGAATTTGTGGGCATTGTGTCAGTTTTCCAATTTATGTAACTTAAGTTATATTTAAATACAGGAGAGATAAAAGTTTATTACCAGCATGTAGGACCACCTCCTTGCTTAAGACAGTTAATAATACATATCAGCATACTATCAATAATACTATAAATTCTCTCCCACAGCAATGCTTCCCATACCTCCTATGCTAATCCAATTAACTATTCCTTAGTGTAAGAGATTCTTTACTTTCTCCAGATTACCTTCCTATTGTTGGCTTTGAATATACTCCAGACATTCTTGATCAGATTGAGGTTAGGTGAGCAGAATAGCTAATTTATTTTCACAATACCAAGTTTATGATAATTATGATCAGTATAGTAAGAAGTATGATATGAAGCACCATTCTTGATGGTTTAAGTACCTGTACTAGCCTTTCTATATAGTGGTAAAAGATGTGGTGTTAGGATCTTGTGAATATACTACTTGGAATTGAATCCTAAAAGATTACTATCCCTTTTTTGTTCATTTTTGCTTCATTTTCATAAAGGAATAATTGGTGTATGGTGACTATATGTAAAACTAGCCTAGAAGCCTACTGTGATGCTCTCTCCAATAAAGGTGGATTGTAGATTCTTCAAATCATAAGCAGCTTCTTGTCTGAAAACTTGTTTGACCTTTTGCCAGTAGCCAGTACCTGCTGAGAGCTAAAGATAAACTTCATTGGTATAGCAATGCTTCCTCCAATCAATAATTGTCCAACTATGTTGCTCTCTACACCATCTCTTTCTTTGCTTTCAATTATGTGGTCTAAGCTATGACTTACATTAAGCAAGATAAATGTGTTGTTTCATACTGTGTAGGTATTGACCCAATATGTCAGGTCTGATATCTAATTGTGATTCACATAAAAGTTCTTTCATTGTTGTATGTGGGTGAGCATCAGAGAGCCTCACAAGGTATTATTTATTATGGTCATGGAGTTTTGCTGGTCGTCCAGTATGGTGCGATTGAGAGTTGATGTTACTGTACAATATCCAATGTTGATAGATTTCAGCAACTTGGGTGTCAGAAACTCCTATTTCTGCCCTGATTTGGCAAAAACTCATACCAGTTATATGTAGTTTGATTATTCGAACCTTCTCATTTGTTGTAGTTTCATGTTGCTTTCCAGTCCCTTGATCCCATGGCATTGTGGAATGGAGTTTATATGTAGGGTTGCGATAGTAGGGCTGTTACACAAAGTGGCAGGTGAATTTTTACAGCCTACTGGTGGTTATGAGTAGTTGTAGATTAAATTTTGTAAGAAGTGGAATAATTAAGTTTAAAGAAATCAGGACATGAGCTTGAACACCATGATAGCTAGCTATACTTAAGACAAAGTTCTAATAGTAGAGAAGGTAAGAAAAGAGAAGAAAAAAGACACAAACAAGCTATGATAAACAGGATAGGCAGATAGAAACATTTTTCCTCGATACAGCTGATAGAATAATTGAAGCGCTCTAGTAAGTAAGCAAAGCTTAACAAAATCCCATGATACTGTAACCCTACAACTCAACACAACACATCCGCCTCCTACTCCTCCTCTGCCTCCTCGAATAGAAATAGAAGCTTTACCCCTCGAACTCCCACTACTGGCACTCTCATCATGCCCAACAAACTCCAACTTCTCCCCATTCTTTAGTTTAAGGACCTTCTTAAACTGTTTCCCGAGCGCCATCAACCCATCCATATTCCCCCAACCTGTGCCAGTAGTTCTAGTCCAGCAACTGATCCTAGTGGGCCACTTACGGACGTTGACCACCACGCCCTGAACCTCGCGCACGCCGTCTGGCTCCAGCGTCTCGCCGACGACGGTGAGGAGCGTGTCCAGCCATTGAGTATCGACGTGGCGCCGCTCACGGGGCATGAAGGAGAAGCGGCCGCCGGACTTGTTTGCGCTATCCTCCCACGCTGGGCGGATGCCATGCTTGAAGAGATGGTAGTCGGATTTGCTGGGTAGGTTGGAGGGGCTGGGAAGGTTGTTCTTTCGTGTGGTATTAGTGCGAGGGTTGGGAATGGGGTGCGTTTAGAGGGGAGGGGGGAGGAGGTGACGCACAAATATACCCCCAGAATTCTTCTATGGAATCAAAGGTTTGTATTTCGTACAGAAGATCCGCCCAGGATTCGCCGGGCTGGATGTGAAAGTGAGTTGGTAAGTGTGGGGGCTGAATAAGGAAGGGAAGAAAGGAAGGGAGATCAAGGACGAACCCTTCCACTAGACGGCTTTGTATACCACAAAGTCCACTTGTGAATCAAGGGATGCTTGACATTAAATGTTTTGGGATTGTGAAAAACTGTAATTGTGTCTTCGGCCACTTCTCCCTCTCCTAACTCATCCTCATCCTCATCCTCATCATCGGTTTGCGTGTGATTATCGACTTGGGAGGAAATGGTAGTGCTAGGCGCCAATGGGTCTGAAGACTCTGAATAGGTAGCGATGGGGCTGGAGTTTTCATCGCCATCAACTGTGTCAAGGTGCGCCTCGTCCATGGAATACCCATTATAGAAATCGACTGTCGTATTCTCACTTGTCTCTAACATGACGACGCCATTTGTGGATCCAATGATAACGGGTTTGCCGGCCGTGTGCTCAATCATCACTAATATGACAGTTGTTTGCATGTTGGCCAGTGGAAACTTCGTTGTCAAGATAATTCGACGCGCTCACGAGAGGTACATCCCGAACAAGTCCATGCGCAAGAGGAACTGGATTGTTGATATCGGGACTAATATGTTCAGTAGCGATGGGAAACACATGCTCGTCTGAAGACTTTTCATAACTATCCCCTGAGGCCTCAACAGGGGCTCCATTTATACCGGTTCCGAGTTCCATGATGTAGTTCACAATTTGCGAAATGGAACCTTTTTGATTATCTACTTTCCCATCCTCACCAGATCCCCCCGTAACAGGTCTGTCTTCTGATTCAACAGTGTTATCTTCCTGACCCACTTTAGCAGACTTTAAATTGACCGTGGAAGGGTTATCAGGGAGAAGTTTGGCCTCATTGTCATTGTTTTCCACTTTGATGCCGCCGCACGCCGACTGCATCGTAGACACAACACGGTACACCTCCTCGGTTTTGTTTACACTCAGTTCCAGTTTTGCCGGGCGAATCGTGAAATTACCACTTTTGGCCTTCCCAAAACTCCAGGTTTTTGAGTGACAACCATCAAGATACACCAATTTTCACTTCTCACTTAGACTTCAATCTATAAGAAACCTTCCACCTTTCCTGACTTATAACCTTCTACTATAACTCACAACCCTGGCAGGCCCCCTAGGCCTGAGTCATGTACCTCTGAGTGTAGCCACTCCTATGTGGACTGCTCCAGCTCTGCAGCTCCTCTCACTTCCCCACTTTTGCACCACCAATCCAGCTATAGGGTCTCCTCTACTAGCTTGCTGGATGCCAACCTTCCCCTTCTCAGGTACATGTACACTTAACCTTTTTCTGCCCTTGGCCTAGTCCCAGTCATTCTCCTCCACCTCCAGGGCTCCGATTTGAGAGAGCTCTCTACTGGTGAATTGATCATGATCCCCCTCCTCTGCCAAACTCTAGAAGGATCTGGTGACTTTGCAACCCACATGGCCTATCTTGAGCAGACACAAATACCCCCCATTGCCACTCCAGCCACTACTGCCATCCCACCTGAGGTCCTTGTAGCTCTTGAGGCCTCAGTCAGGGACATCTCCTCCTGCTTCACAGTCTCCATAGTTATATCTGCCCCCTCACCTACCCCTCTGGTCCCATTATACACCAAGTCCTCACCCCCCTCCTGTGTAATAGCCCACCAGAGGGTGTCTTACATTAAACTATTCTTACACCCATACCAGAGACGTTGAGGTCAATGGGTAAGGGTAGTTTGGTTCACTATAGTGGACAACTACACATACTATAAGATTGTAGTATAAAAGGCAGGCTCAGGAAAGGCTCATGTAACGAGGCCTGAGTTACCCTGACA